>PVKA01003534.1:0-108717 GCA_004027165.1 Ctenomys sociabilis
TCCTTCCTTCCTGACAGAATCTCTCTATATCGTGCAGGCTGGTCTTGAACTCACTTATGTAACCCTGGCTAACCTTAAACTCACAACTATCCTGGGGATTACAGGTGTGCACCACCATGTCTGGCCAAATTTTACTATTTTATTTAGCTTATTTTTTCCATGTTGGACATTGAACCAGGGATGCTCTACCACAGAGTTACATTTCTGGCCCATTTTATTTTAATTTGTTTTTCATCTTGAGATAGTATCTCATTATGTTAACCAGACTGGCCTCAAGTTTTCAGTTCTCTTGTCTCAGCCTCCTAAGTAGCTGGGATTAAACATCTGTGCTGCCATATCCAGCTCCACTTGTCTTTAAATATTAAATTATTTATGCTTGATTTTGCCCAAAATGCATTTACAACTAAAACTATATATTGACAAAAGAAATTTGTGTGGGCATAGTTTTCAATGAAGAAGTTGATACTTCTCAATTATCTTGCTGCCAATTTCATAGGGCGCTTTTAGTAGAATCAACTGTTCCTTTAGATCCCTTACCACAAGAGGCTCCTGTGTGTAGATAGAGGCTCTTGCTCAAATAAGAAAAAACTTATGGAGTTGAAGAAATAAAAACTTATTTGTGTATGCTTGGCTATCCTTTTTGTCTGCTCTTAACACTGATGTAACTGCTAGTTTTGGTGACATATATGCCAGTAGATCAGTTTTCCTACTTGTTCCATTATAAGCCTCGGGAGCTGAGCCAGGGCCTTTGCACTAGCTAGTCCCAGTTTATTTTCTTTTATATAAGACAAGTTCTTGTTAAAACCACAGAAGTGGAGGCTCGAACTCATAATCCTTCCTTGGCTTCCCACCAAACTATTACAGGGGGCACCACCAGCCATGCCTCGCAGTTTTATCTTTTTCAAGCCTTGGAGCTGGAACCTAGGGGTCACACAGGTGCAGCCTGACCAGAGGGCCGTGGCCCGTGAGCTGTCACACAGCACGGCGACCTCGGGTACCTGTTGGACAGCGGCGTTCTCTCCACGCATCTGATCTGAATGGTGCTGAGCTCCTGCACGCTGCCGCGGTGGCTGCCCGACGCGTGCGCATTGGGGATGCGGAAAGTTTTTTTGTGTCGTCGTGAACAGCAAGTGCTGGTGACTCCTTGTGAGGAGAGGGAGGGGCTCTGGCTCGACGGGCGGTTCACAGCCGCCACCTCCATGCAGCTTTCTTCGAAGACCTGCTCATCCACAAACTCGTGGTTCTGTTTACACCGGGAAGAGAATGTGAAAAAGCAGACACCTTTTTTTTTTTTTAATTTTAGAAAGGAAAAACATAGACTTGTTTAAATCTTAAAGTTCAACTTGATCTGATAGATAACTAATACAATTTTCATAATAGAATATCAGAGCCACTTGTTTTGTCGTTTGTGTGGAAATAAAAGCTCTCCAGTTAGACGTAAAGGTTGGCAGGCACAGGCTGATTCAATGTCCATTCACAGACTAACTTTATGTTTAACTAGTACCATTTATTAATTTAAGCATAAAACTAGCAAGTTATAAAACAAAGGAAAAACAGATTTAAAACGATATAGGTAACATTATAGGAAATTTCTAAATTCACGTTGATTTGATATTTTTAAATAGACAAGTGTTGAAAAAGATACTGTTTTAAAGAATGTGCCAAGCTAAATCGACTGCTACGTACTAGAAAACTCCTTCACATGGACTGCAACGTTTTTAGTTAAAAAAGTAGAAACCTGAGACCCTGTCTTAGGGGCTTCCCTCACATGCCCCGGATGTACAAGACTGACTTACAGTTATGCAAGTAAGATGCAGTCCTCAGCAAAACCGTCCTTTGATTCAGAAGGAATTAGCACCAAGCTTCTGAGGCTGCTTTTTCACCTCTGTGGAACTCCACGGGCTCTACTCATGCATTCAGTCTGTGTCCATAACTCTTCCATCCCTGTCCCCATTCCTAACTGCCAGCTGGCAGGCATCACCCGTATACTGGGACTTTATTTGACAGAAGTGTTGCTTATATTTTGCTTTTAAAATGTTTAATAAGGGATTGCTTTCAAAAAATGTCTATGTAAGAATTTTACCTCAGGAAATACAGGGAAAACATTTTGTGTCTGATCACTAGAAAATGAGTTCAATTATTCCTTTTCCTTTATGTGAATGGGAAGAGTATTATAATGGAAGGGTCACACGTACTGAATTTCACTTAACCATCTCTCTTCCTAAAGTATTAGTAAAACAATTGAAGCAGTTCACTGGGTAATAGGAAATAGATTGTTTAAATTACTCATTTTGTCATTTCTTTGCTGAGAGAAGCATTTTGAAATGTATGAAATTTACCATTCTACTGTTTAGAGTCCAGCATATAATATGACAAGACAGAATTTCATGTTAAATATTATTCAGAGAAAAAATAGTGCACAATATATTCATGATCTGTCTCTTCTTTACAAGGTAAAATTCACACAATGTACAAGATTCTAATTTATCTCAGTAATGGTTGGAATTAAAGAATTCATTCTGTTATTGCTTAAATGTTTTTGTAGGTAGCATAACATAGACTACATTTGTTGGTGTTAAAATCACTTGGTAATACAATGATAAAAGTGAAAGGCATAAATGTGTTCTATCATTAATGTTATCTGTCTAAGTATTATCCTAATAGATTATCTTTTTTAAAAATGTAAATATTGGTATCTTTAGTTAAAATGCAAATATAATTGCTGTGGACAGCTAAATTAGGTGGAAATATTATAGGCAGTCAGACAGGGCCTGGCTCTCAAGGCGACAACATGGAACACAAGATACCTTGCAACTGTGAGAGAAACGGGTGCTTCTGCTGTGGGCCAGACCTAGAGACCAAAGACTGGACAAATACTGACCTCCCTAAAGATAAGCACCTGGGATTGATCCTTACCTCGAGGAAGCCAAGAAGAGTCAGTAATCCAACTGCCACCGGCTGGCTACTGGATAAAGTCCTGTTCTGTATTTGTGCCTGCTTGCTACAGCTCACTTCCCCATTTGGTCCTGGACTTAATCAATTTTACCTGAGCGATGGTGCTTGTAACCTCAGTGGTTAACCATAGTTTTGTTTCACTCATCATGCCCACCTAAGTGAGTTCCCATGTTCTCTACCTTAGACCCTGTAATGGTTTGTGTCTAGTTGTCTCTCCAAAGCCTCATCTAATCATGGGGTGGGGACTTCTAGAGTTTGTGGTTAACTCATGATCTACTGGGATTATGTCTGATCCAAGGCTGGGATTATGGGTATGAGTACTACATCCCATCCTGAGGTGGAGAGACTTAATGTAATATAAGAGAGAGACAGCCTTTCTGTAGCTATTGCTCTTTGTTACATTGTTGTTGTTCCATGGTCATGAACTGATGCTCTCTGCCATGTGCCATTCTGCCTTGGAGCCAGTGGAGTATGGACTGAAACATGCACTAACTGTGAGCTAAATAAACTTTTCCCTCCTTCATTTTAGGTGTTGGGTATTTGTCCCAGCAATGAGAGAGAGAGAAGAGTAACTAAGACAGACCTACATGGTTTCATGCTATAAATGTCCCTGGAGGAGACAGCTTCCTGGGGACAACCTGGTCGGGCCTCTCTTCTGTCCCTCTCTTGGACAGAAGCTTTCTTTCCCCCAATAAATATACTCTGCTCTTAACCTTTGTTTGTTCCTAAAATTCATTCTTCAGTTTTAGAGAACGCGAACTTGCCCCAGGTACCTTTCAGGATGGGAGTTTCATTTCCCTTATATCATAACCATGTAATTACTCTGGCAAAACCACTCAAATAACTTTCTGTTTAGCAAGATAAACCTGAGATTGTTCACGTACCTGCAGAAGCAGCATTGTCTGGCCATCCCTTTCTCTGCCTCTGAGCACCAGCTGCAAAGGGTCCCTCTCCTCATCCTCCTGTTTTTCCCACACCCATCCCAAGGCTACGTTCCTGCCTTCTCTCCATCACCTGTCAACTCCTTGCTTCCTCTGCCCACCTCTTAGTCTCAGGTTCCTCCAGGAGGCTCTTCCTCAGCCTGGCCGCTAGGGGCACTGCTCCTGGGCACCCTCTGCCATCGCCCCATCATTGCTTTCTCTGTGTGTGCATCCCCTAGAGATGGCCATATTTCCTGTCTGTCTCACCCGCAGAGGCTCTGTGGGGGCAGAAGCCTGACTGATTTCATTGTTTGTCTTGCACCTTGGAAACAATTTCATATTTATCTTTGTAAATAGAAAGTTATTTGAGTGGTTTTACCAGAGTAATTATGTGATTATATTTGCATTTTAACTAAATATACAGATAGGCAAGAAAGCAATAGGCAGTGTTTGTTGAATGATGACGACTTGATGGTAAATACCCTGGAAATGAGAGTGCTGTCAGTGGGTCCCTGGTGAGTGGACAAGCTCACTGTAACCATGACAGACCAGCCAGAGAAGGGACATGCAGCCTCACCCGGCAGCTGGGGTGGTCCGTAATTAAATGTGTCATTAAAAAAGAAACAAACATGAAGCAGTTTTTATCCTATACCTTAATTCATTACATCTGCGAAGAGAAAAAAATGCTTATACTGTTTCCCCCCTTTCTTGTTACTGCTATTGAGAGTTTCTTTATTCAGATGCCAAAAACACTTGAATTTTCATTCTTTTCCTTTTTCATTAGTATTTTAAAAAGAAGGAAGAAGCGATGCTTTATTGGACTAGCTAGTAGAAGACAACATCTGCATTTAACCAGTGCTTTAGACTAGAGATGAGACACCAACCACTACGAGTAACGCATCTTAAGTCCCTAAAATAATTTGCACGTTGAAACGTTACTGTAGTCTTCCAAAGTAATTTTAAATGCTCTGAGCTTTCTGCTGTCTTTTAGCATATTTTCCAGTAATGCCTAGAGGGAAATCATGCTTGGAAACATTACCTATGCCCCAGAGCAAATGGGATTACTGGGCAAAGGCAGACTGTTACAGCAGCGCCGCCGGCTCCTTACCGTGGTTTTCTCCAGGCAGTGAAGCAGGTGGTGGTGCTGGGTTTCAAAGCTGGAGCCAGATTTGGTAACAAAGGCCTGCTCCTCCTCGGAGGACTGTTAACACAGAGAAGACAGAAGTGCTTTCTACTTTATTAGCAAATAACCTTAACCTTAGCCACACATTTGCACAGAGAGCTCTGGCCTACTTTCTGAGATTCACCGGCAGCACTTGTATTTATTTTTTAACCAAAAGGGACAAATATGCAGTTGCTTTTAAATTGGATATACATTTTATCAAATTATCAGTAAAGTCTTTTATAATATGCCTCCCTGAATTTTAAATTTAAATCTCTTTTTCTCATTCAAGGACTACCTTTGTAAACTTGGAAGCCTTGCCTTTGAATAACAGAATTTAACTAGGTAGTTAGGTAACCTGAAGCCTTTATTGAAATAGTTACAAACAAAGCTCCTGGTCTCACAGAGTCAAAGAATGAATTTGTGAACCAAAAGGCAGAAATTAGGGGAGTTTTTCTTGGAAACAATTAAAAAGCTGGAGGTGGTAGGGGCTTCGGAAGGGAAGTTCGTCCGGGAAGTCCAAGTGACCTTCAGTCTACTCATATGTGGGAGGCAGAGGCTCAAAGAAACTGAGTTCAAAGGAAATTAGTTAATTTGCATTTCTAGGAGAGGTAGGGGGGCTGTTAACTGACTTAGTGCACTCTGAATACAGCCTTCTTGCTGCGTTGCCCATGCACCAACAGTGAGCTCTGGATAAGAGCCTCCCTATTTTTACCTTAACCGTTTATCTTTCATTCTAGTGTTTTCTTGTACATTAAAAAACTTAGCCAGTTGCTTGAATTAGTATGCTATTTTCTTTTATGTGCCTAGTATTCAGAAAAACTAAACTAAACTCCAGTACTATTCAGGCTAGATACATGAAGGCTATTCTGTAAGGAAAGATGATTGATCTTAACTATTAAAGGAAAGTTTTGAGGTAAAAGTTTCTCATGTTGTTTTCAAACAATGAACTGAATGAATAAACAGTGTACTCTCTCTGTTAAGAAGTGAAAACAAATGTTACACCATGACCTGCCCTGTCTCCAATCTAACTGAACTTTAAGGAAAATAATTTTGACATAAAAAGAATTAGGAATTTGAATAGTTAAACATTTTTTAACCTAAAATATTAATGAGATATAAAGATACTATTGCCTGGTTATGAATAGAAATTGTGATTCCTTGGCAATATTGCATAATATAGCTTCTAACCTGCTACAGCCAACTGGAATGTGTAGGGGGAAGTTATAAAAGAAGGACACTTTTGTTGTTTCAGTAGCCATTTCCATAATTACATACAATAAAATTTTATCTTTAAGTAGAACCAGGTCAATATTACACCAATAAATTGATCATTAGTAACAGCGAGGTGCTTGACTGTACCTGCAGCTGGTTGCTGAGTAAACCATTGCGCTTGCTCTGCATGTAAGCGTTCGCACTTCCACTCTTGGCTGCCCGGATCCTGGCCAGTCTGGCTTTCTGCATGAGAGAAAGGTGAATGTCTCATTAGCTCTTGGGAGTCACTTTCTTGAGACAGCCAGAGACGGCATCCTGTGACCCTGCTGTTGGCCTCCAAGTCTCTAAAATATGTTTAAGATGGTTTCACATGCAACTATTACAAAGTACCCCTCCCTTTCCTTTCTATTTTGGTTGACATTTATCAGTAAAGTCAGCTAACTACCTTAGAGCTGGGTCATGTATTTAAGAATTATAGTCTTTACAGTAAAATCAAGTTATTTCATTACGGTTTCTCTCAATTTCTCTCTGTCAAGAGAAAAATAATAGTATTATTTGACTTATATTTTCACTTATCCTAATTTGAGTAACTTAATGAAATGAAAACCAATAGTTCAGCAAACTAGCTGCCAGCTCCTTTTCATTTAAAGTAATGTCCTTATTTAAATTAGTAACTAAGTTCCAGGAAACAATTTCCTTTCTCCCTCCCTGTTTCCTTTCCATTCTTCTTTCCTTCAACTTACATTTTATTTGTGCAATTAGCCTGTTAATTTAGCCAAAGAAGAGCTCATGCAGAATAATATGACTTTCTAAACAAAACCTGTAAAACAGCACAGGGCCACATAACTTTATGCTTATTTGATTTCTATTTCACTCTTGGACTTGTGGAAATAAAGGAAAAATGTATCTATTCAGAAAGATTTGTGAGACTACTTTTAATGTTTAAAGCATTTTCTGTGTATAGCATGTAATTCAATTCAGAGAATTTAGGTGGTTACTTCAGTTTTTGCAGTAATCCTGGCCGGCAGTATTCCTGAGCAGACCCATGATTAACCTGGCATCTGGTGGTGCATTCTGCTTCGTACCTGCTGCTGTCGCCTGCCTGGAGACTGCCGTGGGTGGATGACTGCCTGCAGAGCATGACTTCGCTGTCCATTCTGTACATAGGACTTGCATTTAGCAGGTGTCTGTACAGCATAACTGAGAGGCAAGGGTCAGGGTTTCTTGGGAGACTTACCCACTCTCGATTCATTTCCCTTTCTTATAGACATAAATTTTATTTGTAGTCCCAAGCACTAATTGTAATAAAAACTTTAAAAATATATATTTTATTTCTTTGTTTATTTTTGTGGAACCAGGGATTGAGCTCAGGCCCTTGCGCTTGCCAGGGAAGCACTTACTCCACTGAGCCATCTCCCTGGCCCTAACAATGTATATTTTAAAAATAGAAAAGATGTGAATACATGGCAAAAAATTGTAAGACAGACAAGTCCATGTCAGCAAGTAAGTCTGTCAGAACGTGCAGCCATCTTCTTCCTGTGGTTCAGAGGCAATGACTGGAAATATTTCTAGGGAAACATATGAGAAGCTTTCTAAGTACAGAAAACCAGTACACTATACTCCTCAGACGTTTCTGCACTTTGTTGCTTAGGGCATACCATATTTTGGAATCTCTTCTACATATCCAGGCATAGATTGCCCTCCTTTCTATGGATGTATTATAAGCTGCTGTGTGAGTAGTACATCATTTATTTAGTCAGTTGACAGCCTATTAATTTTTGAGCTTCTTTTGTTACTAAAGCAATACTGCCTGCAATGAACCTCATGAGAGCTTATCTGCAATAAGATTCCTGAAAATTGGGCGGTGAGAGAGCTCAGTGGACTAAAGCCCCTGCTTAGGCAAGGACAGGGACCACAGTTTGATCCTTGGCACCAAGTGCCTTGCCAGCCCTGCCCCCAGGATGAGCTGAGCTGGCCAGAGTCAGGGTGCAGAGGCACATGCCTGTAATCCCAGTGATGGGGAGTGTCAAAGCAGGAGGATCACTGTGAGTCTGAGCTGTGTAGTAAGACCCTGAGGCCACCAAATACATAAATAATAATGATAATGATAATGATAATGATAATAATAAAAGATTCCTGAAAGCAAAGTTACGTCTAGTTCAAAGAATGTGTATGTATGTACATATATGTGTGTGTTGATTAATACACTTTTACCAAATTTCCCTTCGAAGTTATTACACCAGTATGTTCCTTCATTATATAATTGAGAGTAGCACTGAGATGTTTGAAGCTCTCAAAATAGTTTTAAAATACTTTGGTTTTCACTCTACCACTCTGTCTTCTTTTACTCCTAAATTTATTCCCATATGCTAATTCCAGGATAAAATATATTGTACAAAATCACATTTATAAGCAATAGGAAAAATAACACATCTCACTTGACTGTGCAATGTTTGGTTACTGAAGATACTGAATTAGTGTTGGAGAACTTTTAACTTCAAAAGCTATACACTTTGGGCCAGAATTTCAGGTTAGAGGCACTGAAACAATGGCAAGTGACAAGCACATTTGGAAATCAAGCTACTTACTCAGAAATAAACCATTTATATGTTGTGTTCCAAATGTTGTTATTGATGAACTTTTATATCTACAATACCTTTAATCTAAAATAGTCATTGCCTTTATTTGGTTTTTCTTCTCTTTCTTCCTTCCACCTCTTCTGTTTCTTCTCGCCCTCTTTCCCTTCCCTTCATTTCTGTTGCTACTACAATATGCAACATTGCCATATCATAGTTACTAGTCTTATATCATTCTGCAGGCATCACTGGGAAATGTTACTTTCTTCCAATCATAATACATGTACATTAACTAGAAATACTGTCCAGCAAAGAAAAATGACATATTCTCATAATATAATGACAAATCTACATACAATAACAACTACCACAGAGGTAGTTCTACCTTTACAGAAAAAATAACTTATTTTAGAGAAAAAGTTATTTTTGCTAGAAAAATAAACTCCCATCTTAATTTCAGTCTTGAGTTTTCCTTTACTTCACTATAATACTGTCTCAGATAATTGCTTTAATAGGTTCTGTAGAGCACCACATCAAATAACTGTTGAATGCTAGCATTTAAGATCTGTGATTGCATCTTTGTTTCCAGCAGGTAATTGAGGGAAATTATTCTATAAAGATATTTTAGAAAATCACTTTCCTTCTGACCTACTCAGTATGACATTCTTGGAATTCTGGCTGAGCAATTAAAAGGCCGAAAGAAAGCCATTCTCCAGTCCCCCAGCAGGATGCTTGCAAGATACACAACTTGGCATGGCAAAGCACCAGCAAACAGTATGGAAATTAAGGAACATTTTTAGCAAATACATTAGACTATATGGAAAGTATAGGGCTCCTTAAAAAAATTACCAATTAAAAACAGGGTTCATATCATCAGTTTAAAGCAAAAGTTCTGTGGTTATTTTTGACTTACGAATCTGCTTAAGAATTACTGATGGTGTTTGGTAAAAGTTGTCTTTGAAGTACATTTCTCTTGTTCATCCCAATTTTTCATAAACTTAGTTTTTGCCAAATCTTATCTCAGCCATGTTTCTGAAATTTGGATCCAAGGAATTATATAAATGTAGTGGGTAACATCCAAACCAACTAGATAAAGAAAACAACTGTCATCTGTGGTCAAGGCAAAATCAGGACATGCTGAGATGTTACACAGGTTACTGTGCTGTGGGACCTCCACAGCACATGGAATGACAAGAAGGAGGATGCACTGTGTGGTATTTCTTAATTTAACACAAAACTCTTTCAGTGTGGAGTTTTCAGAAACTAGCATATAGTGGAACTCAAAGATTTTTATCGTGTATTTTACAAATCACTCCAAATGACATTATATAACTTTATAATCTCTTCTGGAATAGAGGCTTGGATGAGATCAGAGAAAGACCTGTAATTAAATGCTATTAACACAGTGATTTCTGTACGTGGATTGTGGACTGTCTTGTTATCAAATCCAAAATGTTTTCAATAATTTTGAAAAATAAAGGCATCTTGAGAGTGACATAGATGAGGTATCTCTTTGGGCAATTCTTTATTCCTCAAATATCCATCCTCTTACTACCCATATCACTTACTTGTTTATTTAAGATTGAATAAAATGCTTCATGTGGGTTTAGCATGGTAAGCTTTATCAGCTTCTAAAAATTTAACGAGTTTACTGGACTCTTTCCACTTGCTAAAGAAAATAGCTGCCCCAGAAATGAGACAAGTTGTTGCCAAACAATAATGAAAATGAGGGAGTGGAAGGAAGTCAGTGGAAGGCAGTACAATTTCCCAGCTTCACAGCTTGCTCAGTGCTGGCAATGGCAACCCTGTGCAGAAACAGGACTGGGATGTGGGCCATGGAAGAACTGGACAGCTCCGAAGTGGGGTGCAGAGGGAACTGAAAGATGCAGAAGGGGTCAGCGGGGTAACCATGCTTGCTGACTTATTTTTATTTTACTTATTATGTTTTAGTGCTAAAGATGGAACTCAGGGTCTCATACTACAGCTTTTAATTGGTCCTAGGAATGTCCACATCATAATACCACCATCAAGGTAAGATTTTATTTTCCATGCCTTGTTCTTTCACTTGTTATTCAAACACTAAATCTTGAATCCCGAGTAGGAGTTTGCCAGGCAGCTAGCTACTTTAGGTAATGAAAAAAACGAAGCAGAGCTCTGAGAGCAGATGTGAATCAACGAGGCAGAAACCTAGAATGGATATGGAGAAGCTCAAAATCTACACACTCTTACATTTGTTCATAACAAATACTATCATTATTTGTCTATTGGATACAGGGTCCCACTACGCAGTTCAGACCTGTAGTGATCCTCCTGTCTCAGTCTCCCCAGTGCTGGGATTACAGGTGTGTGCCACCATGCCCAGTTTTGGACCTGCTCCGCATGCCCAGGGTGCAGGGGCCGGCACGGCATACAGTACCAGGAATTGAACCCGGGTCCTTGTGCTTGCCAAGCATGCCCTTAGACCTCTGAGCTACCTCCCTAACCTATTATTATTTTTGTGAGACAGGGTCTCACTCTGCAGTTCTGCCTTTGAGCTCACTATGTGGCCAAAGTTGGTCCCAAATTTGCAGAGACCCCTGGCTCAGCCTCTGGAGTGCTGAGACTGCAGCCATGCACCCCACACTCTGCTAATAATAGGTAATTATTAAGTAACAAATACTATCAGATGATCTTCAGGCGTTTAGCGCAAATTTAATGGTGATTTAGTGGAATCACAAGTATTTCTTGCATTTTAATTCCTTTAGATTTATGTCTTAAAAATTATTTTATTTGGACGTTGCTAAATAAAATAGGCAATGATTTTCAAAGTGTGTTTCCCGATGAGCGTAGCTGCATCACCTGGGAACTTGTTAGAAATGTCGACTTTTAAGCTATAACTTAAAACTGCAGAATCAGATACTGTTGCTGTACTTTGGGGCAAATGTGTATTTCAACAGGCATTCTAGAAGAGTCCAATTAACCAAGTGTTTTAGAACTACCACAGTAGGGTATGAAGGAAGATTGAATATTGGTAAAATCTATCTGTGTGAATGTCAAAAATTTTTCTTGTCAAAAGTTAGATATTTTACTGTACACTGGATCATTCATCATAATCATCTTACCATACTTGAATTATCCATAGGAAAATCTCCACAGATAACTAAGGATTCATTCAACATCTGAATAATGCTACAATTTTGGGGACTTAGGCTTTAACCAATAGCTTTGTGCAAGTCATCTATAAAATGGAGATACTGCCTCCTTTATCAGTTGATTTTTGACTACTATAAATGACATATATAAAGCATGTGGAACACACTAGAAATTCTACAGAGAATTGTTGTTGCTAGTATTAAATTATAATTATTATGATTATCTGATAAAAATGTCAGCCTCATGAGTTTGTGAGTGTGCACAGGTTTATGTAAACTGACACATATTTTAAAATAAAGTGGGCTTCTTGCTTTAGAACCCTCCATCATTTCAGTGGGCACTCAGTAGGAATAAATTCAATGGGAATTTCTCAAATGAATATTGCATTTATTTCATTCTTTTGAGCTCGGAGCTGGAAAATTATTATTATTACTTATTTATTTATTTATTTATGCAGAACTGGGGATTGAACTCAGGCCCTTGTGCTTGCTAGAGAAGTGGTTATTCTACTGAGCCCTCTCCCTGACCCTTGGAAAATTATTAAACATCAAAAAGTCTGATCTAGACAGGCATTCACGCCCTTAGTAACCTGGGTGATAGCTGACATTCACAAGGATTGTCTTTAGTTATGGCCTTGATTAAAATGCTTCTGTTTGATCCACCCTACCTCTTGTAATTACCTTGGAGTCTTCTTTTTTCTGATGATAAGCTCTAAGATCAGTTTTTATTCCTACAAAAAAGCAATCAAAACAATATACAACACATTGACAGGTATTACTGAGTGAGCTTCAAGTCAAGCTTGACTCTGCAAAGACTGATCCAAAGGGAAAGGGCCATCTTGTTCCTGGGCTGGGCCACTGGCTGCGTTGAAAGGAAGGGGCAAGCAGGTACCCCCACAGCCCCAGACTGATGCCAGATACAAAGCCAAGTCCATCCGATTCCAATCCCATAGAGGCCACACTGTGCCAAGGGAGGGGTGCGGTGGTGTTGCCGCAGAGAGGAGATGCAGAGCTCTGTGACACCTTGTAGAAGGAGGTCAGGGGTGGATGAGCTTGGAATTTGAAATGGATATTCTAGCTTTTGGTCTGCCTGTGTCAACCAGTGGATCTTCAAACATGGCTGCAGGAAGGGTGCCAAATCTTGGCCTCTGGAGCCTTTCCAGTGAGAAATGCATCAACATTTCATAAGCAGTGTCCTCAGCTGGCAAGCCCTCCCTCCAGAGTCACCAGACCTGTCACTGTGTAGGGTTTCCCTACACAGGACAGGTAAGGCTGCAGTTCAGTCAGGTATGCACAGACAGCAGGACGTGCCCACTTAATCCACACTGTTGTGGAAACAGAGCCAGAATTTTACAGAAGATCTGGGTGGGCCTCCCTTTGCACAGCTTTTTTTGAGGAGTGGGGTGAGAGATTGATGGCTTGGTTTGTAATTTTTTTTAAGAGGATGGCACCCCTTAAAGACTGGCACCAGAATTTGAATCACCTCCCATGCAGGGCAGTGTGACATGGGAGAGGAAAAGCCACCTGAGACCTTTCTTGTCCTTCGTAGAAAAGATGGGACCTGGGTCTTAGGAAGAGACCCATGAAACATAAACTGAATGCAGAGAGAGCAGGAGTTGCAAGGGCACAGAAGGAAAGGGAACCACAACCTTTTTTTTTTTTTGACCTTATGGGCTAAATTAACTTGAAGATTTTGGGTAAATTTGAACAAGAAAAGAAACACCTTGCTTTTGAAGTGGACTGAAGCAATGATTTTTAAAACAAAGCAGGATTTCAGAATATCTGAAAATTTTAATCCTTTCTTTAGAGGTTACTAGATCACTTTTGATTAAGAAAACTGTAGAAAGTTAGTAACTGCCCCAAGTGAACGCCAGATGGTGGCACGTGTCAGTTTCCCACAGAGCCCTGCGTGGCGGGAGGTCTGAGCGCACTCTGGGGGCTCTGCTCACACGTGCGGGAATCATTTGCGGCAGACTTTAGTGTACAGGTCGCTTTTCCCCATATTTCTTTGTAAACTCTTCAGCATTGTTACAGAATTTTCTACGTTCCTTCAAGTATTGTGCAGCTAGGTCAGCTCGCAGCGGGTGCGCAGGCTGGGGTCGTTCACCGGCACTGTGAGGGGCTGGGCTACTGGGTTGGTCTGGGTCGCTGGCTTCCAGCTCTCAGCACTAATTGCCGGCAGGCAAACTTGCCCTTTTTCGTCAATGTTTGGGCGATAGATCTTTGTGACCTTTGGTGGTTTGAATGGATACTCTGCTGGGAAGTTGATTTCAATTCCAAAGGCCCCCTTATCATATGGAGGGTTGTCCTTCATCAGCCTCCTCCTGGCTGCCATCTTGGATCTGGTGCTACTACTTTCCCCTACCTTGGAGACTGATCAGATCAGTTTCAGAGATTGCACTGTACACAGTGAGGGGAAGACAGCCTGACCATTCTCAACACATCGCTTACCAGGTCCTACCAACTCGCTATTTTGCAACCAAGAAAGCCAAAGCCAAAGAGAAAGGACAGTCCCAAGCCAGAGTGTACATTAACACAGCTTTGGTTGAAGATATAATTTGTAAGAGGCGGATGAAGAAATGAAGGCTGTGACAGAAGTCCTCAAGGATAATTTCAATAAGACTTTTAATATAAGGACTTCCCCAGAATCCTTTGATCATATTACTGTGGTAACTACTGATGGGAATCTTACTTTAAACCAGATTATCCAGATCACTATTATGTCACCACAGTTGACTGGTGAATATGGCCAGCTTCCCAGAGTGCACAGCTGCAGACGTCAAGGCTATAAGAGAAGGTGGAATGAATCTGCACCCAGAAGTAGAAGGGATGCTAATTTGGGTACCTATTCCTAAAGTAACCAGGGAGCACAGGGAGATGCTGGTGAAACTGGCCAAACAGAATATCAAAGCCAAAGACTCTTCAAGAGGGTTCCTACTGATGCAATGAATAAGCTAAAGAAGTCAAAGGATAAGACTGCAGAGGATACCATTTGACTCACAGAGAAATAGATCAGCCAGATGGCCACTGACACCTTGGCAGAACTGGACAGGCATCTGGCAGTGAAGACCGAGGAACTCCTCAGATGAAAGTCCATCAGGCCCAGCCACACTTCAGAGCCCAGGTTCTGATGGTTCCCATAGGTGGCGAACAGGCCCTGTCTGTCACGCTCTCCTCACGTGGAAGGCTGGCACAGTGCCGTCAGTCCACAGGAGGCCCAGCCCTCTAGTAGGACACGGACTTGTCATTTTCTTCCTCCTTCCCCTGCCTCCCCCATTCTGCTCCGAGCCTTCTGGTCCCTCAGAGAGCATCTGCTGCTGGCAGAAGGTCTTCACTCAGACATTTGCCTTAGCAGTGATGTCACCAAGGGGTTGGGACCATTGGCAACTTGGCACTGCCTGCTCATCACCTCAGGAATCTCCTCTTCAGTCAGTCAGGCCCTATTCCTGATTTTAAATTCTTCTCAGAGTGATGCCAGCTTTCACCTGTGACTCGACTGCTTTGCCATAGGCTCATTTTTCACCAAGTGCTAAAATCCAAATACATAGGAAAGAAAAACAACAAGAAAGGAGGAAAGGACAGAGTTGGCCTGGTGATCTCTATGAACCTGTATGTAAAACAGCCAAAACTAGTGCTTTTGTCCATGGGCCACCTTTGCAGTGCTGAGCTCTCTGCTGGACTGCTCTCCTAACTCACAGGCCAGTCTTTTCCCTTGTGTCACATCCCATGGGCAGTCTTCCCCCCCACCCCACCCCAGAACCCCCTGTTGGCCCTCATAGCTCAGTCAGCTGCTTTTATCTGGACTCTTGACAATTCTTTTTTTGCTAATTATCCCATATCTTAGCATAATACCCAGAACATGTAGATATTCCCATATTTATGCCATGAATAAATTACATATAGTAGCTACTCTAAAAAAAATTAAAAAATAAAAAAAACCCCAGCCATTCATAATGTTACTTTTAATTGGCCAGCTTGAATGATGTTTTCACTGAATTGACTACTTGCTTGACTGAATTAGCTAGTTATTTTTGCATAACTTTTATATTTGTCAAGTTGCCCAGGCCCAGATAAATATAAATTGTCTCAGCCTAATGAAAGTGTATTCTGCTCTTTAAAAAAAATTTTTTTGACAAAGAAAATAAGAACTATCCTTTGGAACTTATTTTGTTCCATATTTTTGTTCTGTTTTAGAGGATTACCCTCTGTTTATTGGCCACAGACTATTTACTAGACTAGGTTATTAAACTAGGTTATTGGGCTGGGGAGATAGCTCAGTAGCAAAAGTACCTGCCTGGCAAGCTCCAGGTCCTGAGTTTGATTCCCAGCACTGTAAAACAATGATGATGATGATGATGATAATGATAATAATAATAATAATAATAATAATAAACTAGGTTATTATATTTGGTTTTGTTACTTCATTTTTTTCAAGTAGTTATATGTAAAACTCATTGTGTTGTCAGAAGTTTAGAATATGAATGAAATTCTAAAGACACTTAAAAGAATTCATAAGACACATTTTCTTTCTTTCTTTCTTTCTTTCTTTCTTTCTTTCTTTCTTTCTTTCTTTCTTTCTTTCTTTCTTTCTTTCTTTCTTTCTTTCTTTGTATTTTCTAGGGAAGGGACTACAGAGCGTTCAGGGTCCCACTACTAGATCAGACTTGTAGTGATTCACCTGTTTACAGCCTCCCAAGAGCTGGGATTACAGGCCTGCCTGCCACCACACCTAGTCTCAAGCATACCCCAGGGGCAGGGCCAGTAGGGTAGGCCCAGGATCTAACCCCCAGCCCCTGTGACTGCTTATAGGAGCTTTAATCCGCTGAGGTATTTGGCTGGCCCTAAGACACACTTTTTAATTATTGTAGTTTTATAATATCATATTTATTTATTTTTGCTTTTTAAATTTAGCCAGACAAAAAAGCTTTGAAAATATTCTAAGACTTCTTGAAAAGTCTTAAAACTTTTGAAAAACAGCACATATTTTTTTTTTTTTTTTTTTTTTTTTTGTCTTTTCGAGACAGGGTCTCACTAGGGAATCACTGTAACTGAAAATGAGATTTGTGTTCTTACAGTTTTCATGGAAGTAACTGCTTTGTTAAAGTAAGGGTCTCCAGAAGAGAGGTGGCTAAGTAGGTGGCAGGAGCGAGGCGTTCTGGAGGTGGCTTGCTACTATAGGCCATGTCGGCAAGTGCCCTTTATGGACTGTAGTTTGCATAAAACTTCCTGGTTCAGGGCCCTGAAATCCTTGTTTCCAGCTTTGCTTGTGAAGGTTGTGTCCTCCACAAGATTGCACCTGCTCAGAATGCCTTTTAACATTTCCTGTTCAGTGGACTACTGGTTCTCTGTAGTCATGTAACCTCCAGTATTTATTACACTTCTCAGTAATAGTTAAAAGCTAGGTAGGTGTCCAAAAATGCGTAGCAGGTCCATAAAGCAAAGAGCCCCAAGGATGCAAGCCTAATGCTTTACTCTAAAAAAAGAGAATTTTTGACAATGGAATAAATGGATTCTCTTAACAACATACTGTGTAACCATGCTGATTAACATGAACTTTTCAAAGAGGAATTTTATGAGGCTATACTTTACTAAAGACACTAACGCTGGTCCAAAGCCAGACATATTTAAAGCTGGACATGGTGGTGCACATCCGTAATACCAAACTCTAGGAGGCTGACCTAGATGGACTGCAAATAGGAGCCCAACCTGGGAAATGTAATGATTAATAGAGAGAAAGTGTCTCAAAATAAAAAATAGAAAATGGTTCGATATAGCTCACTGTGAAGGTCTTTGATTTAATACCCAGCACTGAAAGACAGAAAGAAAAAGAGAAAGAAAGCACATGCATATTTAAAGTCCATATATATTTAATTTAAACTCTAAAATTATATACTGATAGTAATGAAATGAGAAAAATAACTTTTTCAATGTATTTAGTACAGGGTCAACAGATCAGACTTATAGTGATCCTCCTGTTTTCAGCTTCCCACGTGCTGGGATTATAGGTGTGCACCACCACGCCCAGTCTCAATCGCTGTCTCAGTGCACCCTGGGGGCAGGGCCGGCACAGCACGTGGGGGAGAACACAGGCCCCTGCATCGCCTCAGCAGGCACTTTAATCTGCTGAGCTATCAGCAGCCCAGAAAAAAATGATTTTTAAAATGTTAAGAATAAAAAAAAGAACTGTATCAGAATTCCTATTTCACAGTAGTACCATACTATTGAGAACACACAGCTATTTTATTCATAGTTATGAATAAGTGTTGGGTATTAAAAAATGATGCTACCTTCCACGCTTTTTTTGGGAGGCAGGGTTTCAATATGTAGTTCAGGCTGACCTTGACTCGCATGGCCCTGATTCACTATAGTGGCCTCTACTCTGGTTTCCTCCTGTCTCAGTTTCTTGAGTGGTAGGGTTACAAGTGTGTACTAACATGCCTGGGTAAAAAAATGATACTGTTTATAGAAGAAAGATGAGATGAGCAGGAAATGTACTGCAAAGAGAGCAATGTATGACCTGAAGGAACTATACACGATACATACATACTTGGAAAAAGGTCCCTGCATCTTCAAGTGACTATTCTTTTTATTTTTATTTTAGGGAAGGGTCTACAGGGTGTTCAGGGTCTCATTACTAGCTCAGACTTGTAGTGACCCACCTGTTTACAGGCTCCCAAGAGCTGGGATCCTAGGCACGTGCCACCATGCCCAATCTCAGTTGCTGTCTCAGCCATCCCAGGGGTGGAGCTGGCATTGCAGGCATTCCCCCACCCCTGCGCCTCCTTGCTAATATTCCATCAGTTTTCTGAGAGGCAACTGATTACAGTATTTAAAAACACGAACTTGGTAGCCAGACTGATTTGGATTGAATGGTGGCTGTTTAACTTACTACATAAGTGACTTTATTTATTTATTTATGACTTTTTTTGAGGCCAGCTCAGCCTACCATGTGGGTGGGCCTGGCACAGCATGTGGTGCTGGGGATTGAACTGCAGTCCCTGCACACTTGCCTAGGCAGGCACTTTAGACCCCTGAGCTATCTCGCCGGCCCCTACATAAGTGATTTTAGTTTCATTCAATTCTTGGGTACTTTAGGATTCTCAGCTTGAGTGGAATGAGTAATGGTAACTAACTCTTTGGTTATTTGAAGATTATATAAATTAATTTTTAAAATAATTAGGCAAATGCTTGACACAAAATACATTGCCAGTAGACATTAAATACTGGTAATGTCAGTGTTTATAATATATATAAATTAGTACACATTTCCACGTAATATTAATGTTCTCATTTTTTCCTTCTATAGGTATGTTATTGGAGGAATTAATTACTGGTGAGAAGTCTTGAGAAATAGAAATTACTGGGCTAGGAAACAACTGAGCAGCAGGGTGTCTAACCCATCTCCTATTTCCCATGTTAACTAATCAAAATATTGGGTACACATTTTGGTGTCATTTAATAGCCTTCTTCTGTTAGAACTAGCTTGACTTCTGATGGACAGAGACTACTTGGTTTTGACCCAGAAATGAGTTTTAATAAAATTTGCCAAGAATCTCTCTTTGAATTTACTGCTCTTGTTAGTGCTGGTAATGATTTCTCACTCCTGCCTCTGTCCCCATGAGAGGCACTTCCTTCCTCACTTAGACGTTAGATGTGGCCCTGTGACTTGCTGTAGCTAAAGCCACAGAGAAGGCAGTGACAGGATCCCTTCCAGGAGAAGCCTCAGGAGGCAGTACATGACCCATCGTGTCCTCTACCGGGGGTGAATGAGGGTAGAACTACATTGCCACGGTGCAGCTTCCTTTTTCCAGACCATGATGGACCTGTGCCATGATTGCAAAAAATTCTTGTTTTCACCACAGTGGTGTTAGGCCACTGTGTTTAGCCACCAAGGCACTTGGCAGCTCACTGTGAGAGGGAGACCTCAAGCACAGCCTCTAGGAGCAGAACGCAAACCTTCTGAGCCCTTCGCTTGTCTGCTCGTTGGTTTTGGTGGTAGATCCGACTGAAGTTGGACACAATCACTGGCACAGGTAGGGCAATGACCAGGACGCCACTCAGCGAACAGATGGAGCCGAAGATCTTCCCCGCGATGGTCTTCGGCACCATGTCTCCATACCTGGTTAAAAAACACATACGTATTGTTTTAAACCAACAGAAAGATGCTTCTACCTATTACAAATAGTTTTGTTGTGCATTAAGTCAAATGACTTTTTTTGCTATAACTACTGCTACTTCTTGACTAAAATGTAGAGCAGGCATTAATATAACAGAATTATGAATATCTTAATATAAAATTTATTTTTCAGCTCATAACAAATGATTCTAACATTCGGAAATCTCAGATTAAAAAATATTTTAAATCAGATGATGTAACGATAGCTCTTCAATTTGTCTTTTATATAATATAGGATAGATTTTTACATTTACTTAATAGTCAATATTTCTATGCTGAAATTTATAGCCTAGATAACACACTTTTCCACTTATTTTTTTTCAACATTGGATTTGTTATGAAATTTAAGTAGAAAAAGTAGGACACTACATTCCTTCCATCAGATTTGTGATCATTTAAAAAATTACTTTCCAAAGTTCCCATTAAGCTTCACTTGTGAACTCCAATGGCCATATCTTCACAATAACCTTATTCAATCTTCATTTATATTTGATTAGTTGACTACTCTTTTCAAACCATTTTTTGTACTTGGCTTCAGCATTATGAGTTATTTTTTAAGCCACTCTCCCACTTCTCTGGTTGCTACTTTCTCATCTTCCTTTTTGGCTCCTTTCCCATGGCTGGACTTCTAAATCTTAGAGCAGTTTAGGTCTCAGTCCTGAATCTTCTGATCTCCATGTGAACCTCCTTCCTGTAGGATTCCATCCAATCTTATACCTTAAAATTATCTACATGTACATCAATGCCCCTGATGTTTCTCCTGTAATCAGGAATCTGATTGCTTTGAGGAATCTGCTCTGATTATTTCTGCCCTTGGATGCCCACGAGCCTGAAAGTAACTGACATGGAATTGTTTCCTCAGTGTCCTCTGCCCTTGCCTTGTGATCCGTCCCTTATGTCACTAGGCTTGGCTGCTCATACCAAAACTACAGGAGCAGCCGTCTCCCCACCCAGTGTCCAACTCTTTTCTCTTAGCCCATCTAGTTGTCAACCCACCATTGTATCTCATTTGATCCTTTATGCTCACACTACACTTCAGCACAAAAAACAAGCCATCATCATGTCTTGCTGAGCCATGGATAAATTACCACTTTCCGTTGATTTTCCATGTTTGCCATTCTGCAGTTCATGCCAACATAAAAGGCATGGACTTTTACGTGGGTTTAAAGAGCAGATTACATTAGATGACTTGGCTTAAATTCCTCCATGGATTTAAGGGTAAAATAACTCTAAACTCCTAACTTTTGCCTCCAGGGGCCTGCAGCATTAGCTCCTGCCTATACTTCACACCACTCTTCAGCAAGCTGCCTGTCCTGTGGTCACACGGGCCTTCTGCTGGGTGTGCTTTGCAGCCTCCGGGCAATTCATAAGGTGCTACATAAAAGTCTCCATTTAAAAAGCTATTGACAAGCCACCTTTCCACAGTGATCTGGTTCTTTCTTCATCATTCCCTGTAACATTTTTCCGTTTTATTATCATCCCAGTTCTTAGCCACACTTTAAATTTCCTTATTACTTTATTTTTATTTTTTAATCCTTCATGTACCCTTCTGAAAATAAACCTAACAAAGCAGCAGTTGCCTATTTGCTGTCTTACTAGCATAAAGCAGGCTCTTGCTACATACGGGTTGAAGGAGTGCACTTTTTTCTTTTTAACACAGTTTGCCTCCAAGTTCATTTCTGAGAAAATAGGCAAGAAGGAGGTCTGTGTTCTATCTGGAGGGCAACTTTGGGATGACTGCTTTTACTAACACTGTTCTTGTGAGGAAACATTTATGTGTGAACACAGAGAAGGAAGTGGCAGAAGAACTGGCAAGGGACGGCTGCCAATGAGAGTGACGGAGGCCAAGCTGGCGAGCACCACGTGGGAGGCCCCATTGGATGCTCTGGTCCTCTGCCTTGCAGGCCCAGGCCCTCCTTCATTCTCGTCACTGTCTGTGAGCAATCAGCACTAAGTTAATTCACTGTAACTAAAATTCCCACAAGGCTTTGGCAGAAGCACGACAGGACCGCATTAATATATACTAATAAGATGACTAGAAGAACTGGAATGCTGTGCACATCGAGCAACGGCTCCTCCTGTAGGCCAACGGGGAGGCCACCTCAGAATCTGCAGACTGTATTAGTGGGGGAATAGGAAAGATGAAAAGAAACTTGGAAGACAGGCAACAGAGAGACCCTGAGGAGATGGGGCGGAGCCTGGGATGGGGAAAGCCGGGGCAGTAAATGCAAGACGTGCTGCGAATACACGCCAATTCCCCAGCACGGATGCATTTGTTATGCAGCACAAGCATATACTACGCAATTTAAAAGAGGCTTGAGGCCATCTCCCCAAGACATGTCACTGAGCATCGAAGGCCAATTCCTACGTGCAATGCTATGTACTCATGAGTCAGTTCCCATGTAGACCACAGTTCACACTGCATGCTTCCCCATATTTTTTCTTGTGCTGATTCTACATAATACCTTGGCAAACACACACACACACACACACACACACACACACACACACATGCACACACACACACACACACATCTTTAAGAGAGGGAATTTGATTTTAATGTCTACCAATTAAAATTTAGAAAGTAGGGCCAGCGAGATAGCTCAGCACAGTAAGAACCTCCGTAGGCAAGCACAAGGACTAGGGTTTGATCCCCCGCACCACATGCCCCATGTGTCCAGGTCCCAGGAGCACTGAGCCAGCCACCAAGTTTAGGCGTGGTGGCACACACCTATAATATCAGCACTGGGGAGGCTGAAAACAGGACGATCACTACAAGTCTGAGCTGTGTAGTGAGGCCCTGTACCAAATACATTAAATTTTTTTTTAGAAAGTACTCCTCAAAAGGGAAAGTAAATAAAACTCAATTGTTTGCCAAGGAAGACACCTATGGAGTCCATGCGATTAAAATGTTCTTTCAAAAATACAAATACATAGAATAGATATATAGCTCCTTCTGTTCTCTAAGAATTTTATTTTTCCATATTTAGGACAGGATCTGCAGGGTCTCACTGTGCACTCATAGCGATCCTCCTGCTTTCAGCCTCCTAAGTGCTGGGATTACAGATACACGCCACCTCGTGTCTCAGCGCACCCCAGGGGTGGGGCCAGCATGGCGAGCCTGGGATCAAACCGTGCCTGTTGTGCTCTGACGAAACAGGCGCGCTTTAGTCCGCTGAGCTATCAGGCCAGCCCTACGAATTTTTTTAAAAATAGTTTTTATTAACTTCTTCTTTTATTCTAGGCATAAAAGGAGGCAAACTCAGTATACTTGTAATTATAGAACATTAAGAACAGAAAAGCCAGTTCGACAAATTGGCAAATTGAAAAAGTGCCAAGTTCTTAGCCACACTTTAAATTTGCTTATTGCTTTATTTTTATTTTTTAGTGTCATACAGTTATGCCAAATAAGTAACTTATACTGTATTTGTTTTGCAACCCAACATTCCTGCACAATTTGAAGTTATGGGTTAGCCCTGAGAGGCGCCGGCAGGGCCAGACCACTGCAGAGGGAGGAGGAAGCAAATGCGAGGGGCGCGGTGTCTTCTCTCTCGTTTCCCTTGCACAGAGACAGCCCCTGTACCCCCATGCCGGCCAACAAAGGCGCTGGCCTGCTCTGCTGCTGGGAAGCGAGGCGTGGAGAGGGCGAGAGAGCACAGGCAGGATCAAGGTGCCCACGCTGCGCCGAGGTTTCAAGGACCACCCGAACCCGGGGCTCCTTCCCGACGCGCGTGCAGCAGCTCTATGCCCCCGCCGCCGCCTCTTGGACATATGCCAGTTCGTAGGCCCTTTTCTTTTTCATATCAGCCAAAACATGTTAATTCCAACTTACACACTGCTTAACTTTACTTGGCTAAAATGGTATATTTTTGGGGGCCTTGCATTAAGGATCAGCGTTGGGTGGAAGGCCAATTTCTCAGAAGACATTTAATTTTTGATTACTGAACATTTCTATCTCAAACACTGTCCAAAAGTCTCATGCCAAGTCCTTAAATTCTGGTATGTAATCTACTAATTTAAGGCCCAAAAGAAGTACAATCTGGTTATTTCTGGCAAACAACTGGAATGAGTACCTACCTACCTACTTACCTACCTATCATCTGTCATTAATCTATCAATTATTCATCCATTTTTAAAATTTATCAAGTAACAGCGACATAGGTTGGAACATTTGAATAGCTTTTAACACAGCATACTGCAAACCAAATTTTAGCAGTGTCTATTCAGCTTTTCTATTTGGCATTTGTCCAGATGTGTAGCTAGTGTGTTTGCCTTAAGATTTCAAATAGAAATACTTCCTAGCATTTTCTTATGCAATCTGTGTACCCCCACATTGTTAAGATTTCAAATTTTTTCATGTTTCCATTTTTTCTACTTATTTGAAGATCATAAATATAAGTTAATTTGATAAAGAAGAAATGATGCAGAATGTAAACTTTCCCAGCAGAGGCATAACTTTCGAAAAATGTGAAGGTATACCCCAGGGATATCAAAAGAGAAAATCCTCTGTAGTATAAGTAACTGTGCAGGCTGGGGAGAAAGGCTTGCCTGGCAAGTGCAAGGTCCTGAGTTCTATCCCTGGTACCACCAAAAAAAAAAAAAAAAAAAAAGGTAACTGTGAAGATAGATCAGATTTTTCTTTTGTATGCCAGGGATTGAACATTGAACTCAGGGCCTTGTGCTTGCCAGGCAAGCACTTATTCCACTGAGCTATCTCCCCAGCCTCATTGTTTCTTACAATGGAGAGAAAATGCTGATGTTAAAATACACCTTGATGATTACTATAATTCAATCTCTGATAGTCTCTTTCTACAGTGAAAAATTGTAAAATGCTAGGTAGAACATATAGACCAAATGTATCCTCAATAATCTAGAGAAGTTCAGGAATATCATATAGGTTGGGGTATCCTACAGTTTTGGGGTTCCTAAATACTATATTTCACCTACTACAGTGAAATACAGTATTTCAGTGTAGTTTAAATACAGTGTAGTTAAATACAGTGTAGTTAAAAGCACTACAAAGAACTTCATATTGGACATAAAACAGTAATTGGGGGTGTATGTGAAAAATGAGTGTTCTTCAAATAGTTGAAAGTACATTATGTATGTGTAATACTGCACCTTGGAGAAAGCCATTAGCTTACAGTTATGTGTATAAATACGTGCTTTAATCATTAATTTTCAGGTTGAGTTTTCTCTTTGGCACAATTGCTAATTCAAGAGGTCTAAGAAATAATTTTTCCTGACCCGGAAGCTGGATTAGTTTTTAACTAATAATTCTATCCCTTAGGGTCTCAGTTGCTATGTTATTCATGGATTTTCTGCCATCAGAATGTTAATTCTAGAAAGAGTACCATTTGATAGATAATTTTTATAGTAGCTGTAATGTTTGCAAATAGCTAATGACTTTTTAAAGTGTTGCTATATTACACCTGCTTGTGGTACAAAACTTGTTTGCCAGAGGGGCCCTGGTACTACTTTGACAATAGATGGATTTCTCTCTGACATTTTAAAATCAATGTTTGCCTAAAAAGGGCCCTGATTTTGTCTTTGTCTCTCTTTTCCTGAATCAGTTACTACTACTGTTGCTCTGCTGAATAGCTAGAGTATTTTTTTTTAACTTTACATATATTGTTATTAAAACATTCCATGTTATGTCTTGTTTCAGCCAGATTCTGAGCTTCTATCTATCTATCTATCTATCTATCTATCTATCTATCTATCTATTATCTATCTATCTATCTATCTATCTATCTATCTATCTATCTATCATCTATCTATCTAATCTATCTATCATCTTCATGGTGCTGGAGGAATCAAGCCCAGGGCCTTGAGCATGTGAGGCAAGAGCTCTGTCACTCAGTCACATCTGCAGTTCCTCAGCTCCTATTATTTTAAGCCTATGTCCTTGAATTAAATGAAATCTTTGCCTGTTCCTTAAAACACTAGCACGAACATTACTTACTACATGGTAACAAGTAGACACTATTTTGATTTGGAATAACAAAAATGATCTAAGTGTGTGGTCATAGATGTATAACTCTTTCAATATTTTGAAATTTATTAGGGCTGGCCAAATAGCTCAGAGGATTAAAGTGCCTGCAAGCAGGCGCAGGGGCCAGGGGTTCAGTACTGGGCAGCTGTGCTGGCAGGGCATGCTGAGACATGCGTGCCTGTAATGCCAGCTCTTAGGAGGCTGTAATCAGAGAAGTCACTATGAGTTCCATCTAGTATTGAGACCCTGAGCACCCTGCAGACCCTTCCTTAAAACAAACAAACAAACAAAAAAGAAATTTATTGAATGTTATATTTTAAGTCTGTAAATTTTGTGGCATGCAAATTTTTGGTTTAATTTATTATGTTTAAAGTTTAAAAAATGAGTAGTGTTAACATCTGCTAAATAACATGTGACACCAGAAGATGCCCCTTCCTAATACAGTGCATCCAAAATACTCTTAAGGAATTTATGGATAAAATTCACATGAGTTAGGTAGCTTCATGATAGTGTATTTTTCATATGTGTTGTCCTGAAAATGCTTTGCTAATAGAGTGTTATAAGTTTAACAATTAAAAGGATATGTCAATATAGTCAGCCCTAAAACTTCACTGAGGAAATGCTGCAAAAACACAGCAGCATGTTTACAGCTGCAGAAAATACACGTGGCCACTAGGGGGCATAAAAACCTAAATGGAAAGTTTGGAAAAAACCCAGGCCTTCCCTGGTTCTGGGCTGATTCCGCATCCTCACCTACGCATGTTCACCATTTCACATGCATTCTGAGCATCTCATTCCTCTGGAAACAGGGTAACGGGACGAAATTCTCCCAAATTCATCGACTGCCCAATTTCAAGGCATTTCCAAAAAGATATAAAATAATTTTGAGAGGATTTTGCTTTCCTTAGAATGATTCATAATTTTCTTTAATGTAAGTTATTAAACACAAATTTAAACAAGAATTCTTTAACTAGAATCCACAGTGTGAAAATTAGAGGAAATTAAGGAATTGTTTTCATGTATTTAAAGAAGGGAAAATCAGGGGAAGGGCTCAGATGCTTTCAGCCCATCTAATAAAAATGTATGCTCTACTCCCTCAGCCTTTGATTTCACTTGGGGTTATTGACTATGTTTGGCTCGTGCCTCTTTAAAACAACAAATTCTTTTTTGTCTCCAGGTTTTTCTCCTTGCTTTTTGACTATTATTTCGTTAAATGACAGCTTTAAGAGTTATACATAGAACATATGATTATGGTTTATTATCTTAATAAAATTTTTGCCAAAACACCCTAGGAAAATATTTTAGAATCTTCTTTAAAGAGCATTTTGTTATTTTCAATATTTAGTATTCTGAGACCATATTGTAACACTTACTCTGCATTTGTCTTGACGTCATGAAAATACATATAGAACTGATTACTGCGAGGACCACATTAAAAGCAAGTAAACAAAAACCCCATTAGGGACCGGCTTTCCCAGCTGTGGGACACCGGAAATATGTTCCCACGCTTTTGGTTCCTCGTCTTGTTGCCGGGGACTCTCCTTTCACCATCACACAGTTTTGAGGCTGCTCCTGTCATTCTTGTGCACAAAAGCCCCTCTTGCCCACACACCACGTGCAGGCAAAGCCCTTGTTCCTTAGCATGACGCACAGCACTCGCATGGCATGGCCACCTCCTCCCGCACTGTGTCCTCACATGTCACCTGCATTCTGATTGCAGCAAGTAACTTTCTAGTGCTGAAGAGCACTAGATCCTCACATTCTCCTATGCTTTTTTGATACTGTTCTTTCTAGAATATTCTTCTTTGTACTCTTCTTGGATAAATCTTTTCAAGGGAGCCCCAATTTATATTGGCAAAAATCAAACATTGGTTCTCACTTTAAAAGTTTCTTGACTATTTTCTCACTACTACAATAGTATCTGGTCTCTATTTTCTATGCCTCTAATGCTACTCTCAACCAGTAGAGTACAATTACTTTTTTTACAGGCCTGTCTTCTCTTACCAAAGCAGGATCGTGGGGTCAAGGATCATGTCATCACTGTAACTCCAGTTTAGCACAGACCTTGTCCAGTGAAGAGCAAATAGTTGAAACTCAATAAATATTTATTGATTAAATAAATCTTTCAGGAAAAGGGTTGATGGTAGACAATAAATAGGGGAGGCAGCGAGGGGAGACACTTGTGCATTGCTCTTCCTCTCTGAACGAGATTTCCTAGGCTGCCCCCAAACCAGCTTGGCACCATCTCACCTCCTCAATTTCTCTAAATTCCTTTGAGTCCTTACATGAAATGCCCCACATTAGCTCGTTCTATACTATTAATGCATCCTACCTTTTATACTCAGAGAAATCATGTTTAACCTAGATGATTTTAAATAAAAATAGATGTGGAAAGACCTGACATTTTTCTAGTTCCCATCTGTTTTCCACTGTCACACACTTAACAAACATGAATCTGGCCAGAATTTTGAAATACAAATCACCTCAGACTTGACAGATTTTGTAATCTCAAATTCCCTGCAATTTGAATGAATACTGACTGCTTGTTTTTGAATCTCACACATGGTCCTAGGAAATGGCTGACTTCTCTCAGATCCCTGTATTCTCTTCCTGGGTGCTGCTAATCTTAGACAGGGAGCAGAAGCAATCCTCTAAAAATTCCATGGTGTGGTCTTAGTTTTTCTTGACAGGATTCCCTCTAGTTTTACTCGAGGAGTGTATGCTTGCCTTGTATCAAAGGAAAATTAATGCACCATGCGAATCAGGGCTGTAGCAAAAGTCTGGCCACTTATGGTTTACTGATGGACGGAGTTCCATAGGACACATATTTTGGTCTTGCATCCCAAGAGGTTTCCCTTTTTAACTCTGCCAGGCCTCCTCTCCCAGTGGGGGCTTCCTTCAGTAACCTGCTGTTATCATTTCCTTCTCTTCCTCTCCTTTGAAAGGTAACTCTGTTGGGTGAAACTCCCCACTGTGCCTGGTTCCACTCACTGCTGTTTCGCTGCAGGCTGTCTCCTGAGGAGCCAAATCCCCAAGCCAGTTGGATAGTGCTGTCTCTACTGCAACTGTTCCTTGCTTATTGTTCACTCAGAGCCACTCAGTGCCTTTGTCTCAGGAGGAGGAGCTGATTCCCAGGTTTAGGCCTATGGCAGGAGCCTTAGAGGACAGCGTCAGATAGGCAAGCTAAAGGCAAGAAGTGGAGCGTTGTGAATTTATTTCCCCCTCAATGGAGTTTTCACAGTCGTAAGCCAATTTGCTTCACGTATTATATGCCTCATGATACCTTCAGGATGTCATTAAGTATTTGCCTGTGTTATTTTCAACTGTACTTTTAAAATTACTTATGGATTATCCAATAACGATGTAACACATCTCTTATTTCTAATGCTGACTAGGAAGGCCTGATGATTTTGCTGCCTTCAATCTGTCTCTCAAATCTAACAGAAAAGAGTGCACTCAGGTCCGTCTGAGAGATACGGCTCTGCAGTGGGCAGAGAACGAGGTCCTCTGAGGCAGCACAGGTGTGTGACTGAGAAGGCGGCACTGCCAGCTGCCAGCTGTGACCCTCCTGGGGGATCTGATCCTGCCTCACTGCCCCCACCCCACTGGCCCAGGCTTCTGCTATCAGTCATGAGGGGAGGTGCAGGGCCAGTTCGGAGTTGGCCACCACCTAGTAGGCCCAGAAGTTGTGCAGCCACGCTGCATCCCAGCCTACTACTCACTCATCTGCATGTCACTCTGCCCAGTGATCAGGAACTGCTTTCTGCTAAACATTTAAGAATTCTTTAATTATAAATTATTTAATATGATAATACTTCATGTAAATAGTCACAACTGTTTAAATACAAAAGGAAGGGAGAATAGAGATGCTTTGATTTAACCTCCCCCAGTGGTCCAGTATTTCCATTAGAATGTCTAGTTTTCAATTTAACCTAGAAGATTTTGATGCTCTTAAACAAACTCGGTTTTTAATGAGAATCCAAGGGCTTGTATTTACATTAGAGATGTTGTAGAAGAACAATCTGTTTCTGATCAAAATGAGTTAAAGTTATCTCCTAAGATGAAATAAAAATATCCATGTTTAGTGTTTAGAATCTTTTGCCTCTTAAGAAATTCAAACAATGGGGGGCTGGGAAGACAGCTCAGTGGAATAAGTGCTTGCCCTAAGGTCCTGAGTTTGACCACTGATACCACCAAAAAAAAAAGAAATTCAAAGATTGATTGGTCAGACTTCCTACTATTAAAAAGTAAACATTAAGAGAGGCTTAATAGTTACACTGTTAGAATTCTATATGAGAATGGTATTGTGGTTGCCTTCTGATTACATAATTTAAAATCTAACAATACTACATACAAAATAAAAATTTACTCAAATATATAATCTCCTTATACATAGGCCAACTCTAAAAGAACCTTTTAAAAAACATTATTTTCTCCAGGTTTCATTTCCAGGAGAGGAGACAATTATATAAAAACAAAATTAAACTACAAAATACAACTTAAAGATATTTCAGAACATATCCTATTTCTTAAGCACATTTAACACCTATGTTCTTAGGTCTTTTGTGTATGTTCGATTTATATTACTTTTCTAGAAATGAAAGTAAATAATAATCATAGTACTTTACTTCTAAAGTCCTGCAATTTGTACTCTAGTTCTACAACAGGAAAACAGAAACCACTTCAAATATTTACAACATAACTGGCTCAAAGAAGGGCATTTTGGTCACAATGGTAGCGAGGTTGCCCAGAAGTCTGGAGAAGGCCCAGGAGTGGGGGGAAGCAAGAAGCTACTCCCAGCAGGAGGTTGGAGGGGATGAGGAGAAACATTTCGGAGCTCAAGGGCAGAATCTTGAAAGGGAGCTGGAGCTGTACCAAGTCTTTACTGTTCAAATAACTAGAGCCACCCAGGAAGCCTTACTGTGCCTGCCTTAGAGGATGCACAGGGAGCACAGACGTGCGCTGGCCCCTCCAGCCTGCTTCTACTCTCTTGCCCATGCTTTTCATGGGCAGAAAAATTTAATGACAATCTAGCCAGGGGAAAGCAGGCTGCTGGCATCTGCGCAGCTAGTAAGAGGTGCAAGAAAACGGAACTTGTTTTGTTTGCCCCAAAGCTGGGCTCTGTCCCTTTCAACGGAGCTCTGAGTCCAAGTCCATGCTGGTTCCAAGAGGCAAGGGTGCACATGCAAAGCTGTTACTTTTTCATTTGACTCTCTCCAGCCCTCCCCCTAAAAGCAAAACATTCTAAGTTGCGAGAATTAGACTCTGATTAATGAGACCGATAGGACTTTGAAGCTTTTCAGGGTTTTCTGTTTTGTTTTTGTTTGTCAAAGCCATGCATTTCACTCAAGAACAAGCCAAATAATCAAAATATGTGTTTTGACAGAGTGTTGGATGGGGGGGGGAACCAAACATGAAGCATCATTCTAAAGGTAAGAGCCGATGACTGTGAAATGTTCTACTGGTAGGAAACGGGCATGGTGTGGAATGAAATCTGGTCCCTCAGGCTTCCAAGTCTCCTGGTGCCTAAGTGTTGACAAGGGGCTCTTAATTAGAATAAATAATTTCAGAGCAGAATCCTTCAACAGATCATCGAGAATGTCATCAGTAATAAATTACAGCTGTATTTTAAGGGCAAGTGAACACAAGTGAAACCAAGATGCCTTTAAAAATGAAACAATGAGGGCAATTGCTTGGGAGTTATTGTAGAAATTTTTGTTTTTGTTGGTTTTCATTACAGTAATGAAAATCTGCATAAACATGCCAGGAACTGGTTGTTAGTTATACATTTAAATAAAGAAAAAAACCTTATTTTTTTTAGCGAAAATATAAGCACGCTGAGGAGGATACAGAGAAGTGAAATGGAACTATTTGATGTGTGCTTTAAATTAAAAACAAGAAGGAAGACAGTGACTCCATCATCGGTGTCATTAGCATGAACAGCGAGGGTACTCTTAAATTAAGGTGAGCTTATGACAGTGACTTCTTTACAGTTGTAAAGCCTTTTGTGTTTTCAGCTAAGCTCTGAGAGTAGTCAGTGATCAGTGGTGGTTGATTTTCATTATGAGAAGAGGAGAATAAAAGGTGTAATAATAAAAGTTCAATCCCTATAACTTTGGTGGCTTTCTAAATATAAATAAATTGCCTACTTAAAGTCACTTAAATTAGTGAACTTCACATTCAAGAAAACAATCTGTAAAAAACAAATGAGAAATGCTGTAAACAAACATTTCTGTTAAATATACTTCCCTGGTTTTCCTTAAAAACCTCCCTAGATATTATAATGAGTAAGTTAATTTGATCCTACTAATAAATTGAACACTTGGTTGTTTTCTCCAAAGATCTCCAAGGTAAGGAGAAAAGATAGAGCAATAACTGACTGCTCATTATCCCAGGTCTCTAACTATTGATAGCATTTTTCTCTACCTGTAAGACGCCCCAGGTTATCATTTGCATTCTGTGCTCTAGCTGATCCAGTACTGAGAGGAAAACACTGCTAATGATACCTCTGCTCTTTTCCTTAAAGCAGAAAGCCTGGTGGCTTCCCCCTTCAAGCCTGCAACTCACCTTTCTTCACTGAACTGTATTTCAAAGAGCTGCAAATAATGTCATTCTGTTCCTATACTGTCCTTTTTGAATTTTTTGAATTTTCCATTTTAGGGAAGGGTCTATAGGGTGCTCAAGCTCTCACTACTAGATCAGACTCATAGTGATCCACCTGTGTACAGCCTCCCAAGAGCTGGGATTACAGTTGCGCGTCACCATCCCCAGTCTCCACTGCTGTCTCAGCGCACTCCAGGGGCGGGGCCCAGACCGTAGGCTAGGCTTGGGGATTGAACCCTGGGCCCTGCGCCTGCTTGCAGGCATATACTGCTCTTTATGTCTTCATTGGAGCATTCTTCTTTTAAAGATCAAGATGGTGTGTTGTTTAGGCTTTATAAGGCATTCTGCCCCTGGTACTCACTGGCAGCTTTCTTAATGGCTTATAAAAACAATTTTACATGATCTATAAAGGATTAATATGGCAAACATTCAATGAAGTCTATGGATACTGAAACTTGAATTTCATGTTAGTGTTACATGTCAAGAAATAGTAGTCTTTTGATTTTTTTCCTCACTATTTAAACACACACACACACACACACACACACACACACACACACACTCCTAAGTTTTCCAGTCAACACAAAAACAGGAGATGGATTGCATTTGACCTGTTCAGACATTTTTCTGTGTGATCAACTCACTTTTGGGTGAGTGTCATTTCTTCTAGAAGTGTCTGAAATCATTGGAGAAAATATTACTTCAATACAGTTGAATAGATTTGTTCCAATATTTCCTGCTTCTTCACAAAGAATGTATGTTCTGAGGAAAGAGGACAGCGGCACCTTTGTACCCCGGCTCATTACTCTCTTCCCCATACTGTTCTCTCTGCCATTACTGAATGCCTCCTGTAAACAGGTTTGCAGCAGATGAAAGGGAAGTGGGCTGATTGCCCTGCTAGCTACCACTGCCTCACCTGGGTGCAAGAAGACCAGGGTGGTGATTTTACGATCTGAGCAGTGTGTTAAGTGTGGCAGCAAGAAATGAACAGCAGCAGTTCTTGCTCTTAGCAATCTAGTAGGGAGACTTCTAGTAGGGAGTGAGAAAACATAAGAAATAACAAGTGTAATAACTGCTATAATAGAAATGATTGCAGGATTTCTTGGGAGTTGAGGGTACTTTGGAACTACTTCTATGAGTAGGCAAGATTTGAGTTGAATCAATAAGAGTAAAAAGAAGCCAGTGAAGCAGCATAGCAGGGCTGGGCCTTAGAAGGCCTCCAGACAGCCCCTCACAGCAGGCTGGTGTCAGGAGCAGGGCTGCCCGGCGGCGCTGCGACAGCTCCTTTCCTCTGCACGTCTCAGGCCTTTCCTTATTACTTAAATTCCACAATTTAAGACTCATTCTGACAAAAGATTTTTGTCTTCTATAAAATCCAATTGTTCTAGAAAGTGGCAGCACATGAAGCCCTTGAATTCACATTCATAGCTCTTTGGGATTAAATTTGTATTTGTATTTCAAAATTTTTCTCAAATGTCAGTTTTAATAGGCAGAAGTTAGAGAAGTTTTATCCCAAGAAGGGAGAAAAGCTCAGATAGGAAGGATGTCTGAGGCACTGAGATCCAAACTTGAGCTATTCAAGAATTTTAGCAGTGGCTCGTTGTGCCCATCAAAAGCTTTTTTTTTTTTTTTTTCTTTTCCGTGAACTGATTTTTAAATGGGTATTTGTTTGTCTAGAAAGAGTGAGCAGAGCCAGCTATTATGCCTTAGAGACCCTGTATTGATCTCAGCAGACAGACCACTAAATAGAACTTGACTACTACACAATGGAGGATTAATTCTCCCTTCCGCATAAGCCTACAGTAGGCATGTCAATACACACTTATGAAACCTCCTTCTGTGTGAGGAGATTGAGAACCCCATAAACAAATTAAAGCAGAGATGTCAAAAAGCTAAATGGTATTTAAATTTTTTTCCCTGAATTAAACTCTATGAAATGAAATCAGAAGAAAATATAGATTTCTATGTTTATTCATGACTATTTATACATAATAGAATACTAATTACTTTGTATTTTAGCAGAGATAAAATATGGAAAGATGCTTTACTTTCTTCTTATTGAAACATCCTATAAGATTATGGAAGATCTAAATTAAATTTGAAGCTGAGTGTTTATGGGCTCCCCTCAGTTTTGAGGGGAGCCATGCTTAACCTCAACTAAGTGAGTGGAAGAGGAAGAAAGGTCTCTTAGTGCACTGTCCTAGTGATCTGAAAAGCCTTAAAAATGAAGCATTTATTTTGTGGTTCATTAGGGGTGGATGTAAGTCTAAGTTTTTCCTTTGCAGTCAGTGACACAAGTCAAACAAGTGGAAAGCAGGAGAGTAGAGAATTCATGCAGAAAGTTACACATTGTCTTTAATGTCCAGTTAGAAAATATTTTGGTTTCTATGAAGTGTTGTCACTCTGTACCTACTAAAATATGGATGCAGAACCATGGTAGTACACGTTCACTTTTAAGGCCTGTGTTTTTTGCTCATGACTTGTGTGACATGCTTTTTAAAATTCCTCTCAATTTTCCTAATCAAAAAAGGGTGATCTTCAGTAGCTGTGCTTCTTGTGATTCTAGGGTCATGATATGTATCTTTGAGAGTAAGTAGAATTTTTTTTTAGCTGTGCTCCTGTCTTTTCATACTGTCTTAGTTTCTTTTTCATTGCTGTGACACAGAGCCAAATATCCACAATTATGAGAGGAAAGTGCTACTCTGTCTTCACAGTTTGTAGAGATTTCAGTCCATAGTTGGCTGGCAGGGTGGCTGGCAGAGAGGCTGGTAGAGGGGCTGGCAAAGGAGCAACAGCTCATGGTATGGCAGACAGGAAGCAGAGAAGTTAAGGAAATGGGGAGGAGATAGATCTTTCCAAGCTATACCCCAATGGAGCTACGTCCTCCACCCAGGCTTTACCTCCTACCATCACATTTTGCTGTACCTCCAGACTAGTCAACCCATTGATGAGTGTCATACCCTTATGGTCAAATTGCTGCTCCAAAGGCCCACCTCTGGGAGCATGAGGCTGCGAGGGAACAACCAGAGACAAACCACAACACACACTCAGCATCCCCCCTTTACAGGGCAATGTTTCTTGAGAGCAGAAGCTTGCCACTTTCACGGAGCCAGGGATTCAGAGATGAGAACCCAATGATTACAGGTTTAACTGGCAGCAAAAGGGTGAGTGTAGCAATAGTTTTTAACTTTTATAACTGGTTATACTTCTATAACTGGTATACAGAGAGTAGGTAATTTTAGATGGGCATGACCACCTTTGAGTAACTTCTTTATTTCTTAAATTTCTTGAGACAGGATCTACTCACAATCCTCTTGCTTCACCCTCCCAAGTGCTGATGTTATAGACATATACCACCGTGACCAGTGAACAAATCCTTTTCCTGTCTGACTATATTACTTACATTTTCTTCCTTTTAGTATTTCAAAAACAGTCTCGATATAGCTAAAGGGAAAATCTTGAGGACAGCAGAGGAGGTCTTACTTCAAGCACTGTGCCAAATCCTTGCTACGGGCAAGCAGTGAGATAAGATCATCCACAGTGCCTGTACCAGCCAAGTGCCTCTGTATTCAACTTTGATCAGTAATAACCATGCTTTCTCTTTAATGGCCCAGTCAGTGAATGCCAAGGCAAGTCAGAAAAATGAATGAGTAATGCTCTGCTGTAGCCAGTCGGCACTATCTTTCTACCATAAATTCTTGATTCTCAGTCATTGATTGTTGCCATCTCAATATGTCTTTAATTGTCTAAAGATTTATTTAATTTCTGACAATTTTTTTCTAGGTGTGACTAAATTTTGTACTTAATTTTCTTGAAGTCTCTAATTAAAAATAAGAGTAAAATAAATAAAAACAAAAAGGCTAGGAATGGTTACCATGAAGTTTCCCATTTTCATGTTCTATTTTATTATGCCATGGTCTTTCTGGGGGAAGGCAAGTGTCAAAAATATTAAATGTATGTAAATAAGATGATAAGAAGGATCAGTATCTGAATATTGCTAAATTCTAAATAAAATATAATGCTGGGAACAAGAGTTCAAAGATTAGTTGTTTCCATGGATAGGTATTTGCAAGCAAAATGTTAGCTCTTCCTGCAGTACAAATTCAACTATGAATTATGGCTGAATATTTTTATGTGTTAATTGCATTGTGTTCTATAATCAACACGTTTTTACTTACATAATCAGATAAAAACAGTAATTTATTTTCCTTGTCAAAACTTCCTTCTCATCTAAAGGAAGCTTTATCTGATCAACTTTAGCTGGCAAATTAAACTTCTCAATGATTAGCACCATTGTCAATGGAAGCAGGTAGGAAGAAAATGCTTTTGCAGGAAGAAAATCAGTGAGATCCCTGGGAGACTGAAGGGTATAAGGACTCAGCAAATGCTTGGCTTGCCTGCACTGTGTACCTATTATCATTAGATGACAACTGAGCACTGTAAGAGATATACTATCCCTAGAGGTGTGCAGAACTCAGTTCTTAAGTAAGTTATGGAAAAGAGGAAAAAGTTTACAAAACCAATATAGTATTATCAATGCAATCCTTTCTTTGGTTCTGCCTAAAGTTGTTCCTCACAATCCCAAAAAATTAAGGCAAACCAAGACAAGAACAGTACTTCACCATAATCTGGATCTTACAGAACCTTATCTTCAGGTTTAAGACTGTGCAGCTCACATAAGTAATAGAACTAAAGCAAAATCTCACTATTGTACTGAGGCCTACAAACCCCATCTTAGTTTGTGTCAGGAAAAGAAATTGACAGGAGTAATTTCCAGATTAAGGAGGGATGACAGGATAGTTTGGATGTGGGTTTTATGTGGAGACTAACACCTGTCACTAGTCATGTCTCTAATGGTGCAATTGCCTGGATTTGTAACCTGCATTTGTGTTGGGGGAAACAAGGAGCTAGTCACTGGCTGTCAAAGCTTGGGGTATTACGTCTGGTTTTCAAGTGGACAGTCTTTCATGTAAAATAAAATGTCAGCATATTTTATTTGGAAAGATATGAAACCAGGAGAGCTGCTCACAGATGGGCTTTGTCTCCCACCATACTAGCCCTATGACTTTGTGTCCCATATTTAACCTCACTGAGATGGTTTTCTCATCTGTACAAAGCAGGGAGGAAAACACTCACTTTCTATGCCCCACTTGTAACAGAGACCATTACATGAACACAATTTCCCAGGTAGACTCTGCTTTTGGAAGCTGACAAGGTATACAGTGTTTCAGACTCCCAAGAAGGTTCCCTTGGAAAGGTCTGAGGTATCCTGGCTAATCCACAGGTAACATTTATCAGACACACCCTGAGAACCTCAGATAGACAAATACATTTATAACAACTTCATAAGCTCACAGTGAGGCAGATATTGCCATTATCCCTATTTTACAGGAAAGGAAAGGAAAGGAAAGGAGACTTTCAAAGGCCAGGTTCTTAATGATCCTATTTATAAATGGAGACAGCCAGTGACTAGCTCCTTTCCCCACAGATGCTGTGTGTGCCCAGTAGTGACAGAAAGGAAATCTGAAGCCAGGATGTTCTGGCTGAAATAACTCTCTCCAGAAGTAAATTTCAGGTAGATCCTGAATCTGTTAGCAAAATTTAGGCTGGGCTACCACTCTAGAAACCTGTAGCTTATTTCTGAATTTCCAATTTAAGAATATCATTTATTTTATTTTCCTTCATTTTAAAATCAAATTTGATTTTCTTAAGTGAAATTTTGTTTTCACTTTTCATTTTATAGTTCTGTTTACTCTCCTTATCTAATATTCTTCTATTCATTTGTATTCTTTTTAGACTATAAAGTTAGGTTAAAAATGCATTTCAGAAGTTCAAAATTCAAGGAAAATGCACAAAACAATCTTTATATACTTTGTATATAAATACAAATTAAACTCACCATGTCAAAAAGAAGTAGCTTTCTTAGGGTCCACACTAAAGAGATTAGAGCAGAAACATCAGCTAAGCCTGACTGAGCAGCTTCTCTCTGTTACATTGGGAAGAGATCCTTAGCCATCAGTCATGCAGTTGAGCATAAATATGCAGTCATCTCATTTTTCCTTCAAATGTTTAGTCTGTAATACACTAAGCTCCTTTATTACCTGCTTTAACTTGTGTGTTTTGATTTATTCAACCATTGATTCATCTGATCACTATCTACTTGTAAGATCAATAAATTTATGATTCTCACTATAAATACAGACATCCTGATATTAAAATCACCCTCTTTCTCCAAAAAGTTTATTCATGCAAACCATTCAGGAACTGCATTTGGCTAGATACAAAAGCCTCATAAGGGGCTGTGCATTTTGCTCAGAAGTAGAATGCTTGCCTAGCAAACTGAAAGCCCTGGGTTCAGTCCTTGGCACCAAAATCAAAAAAATAAAAACCTCTCTTATTTAGGAAGCTGGGGAGATGGCTCAGTGGAATAAGTGCTTCCCTGGCAAGAGCAAGGGCCTGAGGTCAATCCTTGGTTCTGAAAAAAAAAAAAACCTCGTAAGATATAATGAGAATATTCTCTGAGCTTAATCTCAAAAGCACACCTATAGGGCTGGGGAGATGGCTCAGTGGAATAAGTGCTTCCCTGGCCAGCACAAGGGCCTGAGTTCAATCCTTGGTTATACAAAAAAAAAAAAAAAAAAAAAAAAAAAAGCATACCTATAAAAAATGAAAACCATTTAAAGCCTTTTATTTATTTCTAAAGAAAAATAAAGACGTCATATCAAATTCCTAATGACAAGAAAGGATCTTTCCTCATGGGATCTAACATAGAGAAACCTAAGGCCCTGTTAGGTGACTTGACAGTTCCTATGACCTATTTGGTTCTGTTTCTCAAAAGATGACTACTATTGATATGGGCCTTTAGAATTTCTTAAATTAAGTTTTATAAAAAAGATACTTCCAGCCGGGCATGGTGGCTCAGGCCTGTAATCCCAGCACTCGGGAGGCTGAGGCAGGAGGATTGTTGTGAGTTCGAGACCAGCCTGAGCTACAAAGTGAGCTTAAGGCCAGCCTGAACTGCAGTGAGACCCTGTGTCAAAAAGACAAAAAAAAAAAAAAAAAGATACTTCCATAGTTAGCAGGCATTGAATTGTTTTAGGCATCTTGAAGAGGGGAATGAAAGTCACTGCAAAGACAATGTTGCATTCATTGACTTGCATAAACCAACTTTCAGTTTTATCACATAAATAATAAATGTTATAGATGAAGAGGAATAAAGCTCAGATCTAAATGTGCACAGGCACTCTAATGATGAAATCTGTAGTATCTCTGAACCTTTGATCAAATGCTAAATTCAGGGTCTTTGATGTGAGGATATGACATCATGCAGACATTTCACAACTCTAGTTTTTGTTTAATCACTAGTGTATACATATATACATAATATAAATTAATGTAAAATGTAATATAGCTCTACATTTTATATTTTTTATCTTATGCATGACATAATTCCACTGGGCGTAGCCTATTAAAGACATTTTTGCATTTGTATCTTCAATAGCTATGGTGAAAATTAGAAAATACGTGAGAATCTATATAGGACCAAACATGTATACTCCAGTGTATAAAAGTCTAACAGAGCTAACCAGTATAAATAAAAATCAGGTGTGGGTAAAGGGTGCCATCACTCTAGTTTCATGCAACCTAAAGATATCTGTCATTTCCTTATCGTTAGCTTTAGTGAGCTTGTTAGAAATGAATTCTGAGAGCCAGCCAGATAGCTCAGTGGATTAAAGAGCCTGCTTAGGCAGACATAGGAACCAGGGTTTGATCCCAAGCACGCAGTGCCAGCCCCACTCCGAAGGCTTGCTGAAATGGTGATTGAGAGGGGGTGTGGTGGTACACCTGTTATCCGAATGCTTGGGAGGCTGAAAACAGGAGGATCACTACAAGTCCAATCTGTGCAGTCAGACCCTGTAGGCCCTATACTAAATACATTTACAAAAATTAAAGATTAAGAAATGAACTCTGGAGCAATGCATGCTCTATCAGCCCCAGATGCAAATCCTCATGTTACCACTTAGTAGCTGTGTGAATTTCTTATATGTAATGAAGCTAAGTTTTCTCATCTGTCAAACACTTGAAAACCTGTTTCCTTTTCTGATAGTCTAAATACCAGTGTTAGACTGGTTCCTTGGGCCAAGATAATTACACGCTGTGATAGGAATTGTCACAAGCAAATGGCCTTTAGTGTGGCTGTCAGAATGCGTACCCTTAGTACTAGGATTGTGTCAGGCAAAGCTGCAGGAAAATGTGAAATCAACCAGACCTAAACAACAGGGAAAGAGCTGACCTCATTTATGATTGTCCCTCTCTCTAAAAGAGGCTGAGAGGACAATGTCTTCCTGGATAAATTATTTGCAATTGCATCATTGTATAATTCAACTTGGTGCAATTTCAATAATGAAGCAGGGGAGAAAATATAGCTACACTAAATTACCTGCTCCCTGCTCAGATCTGAATATTTAATAGCTCAGTCAATGGCAAAGCAATTATAAATGTCTACAAATAAAAAGTAATTTCTTATTCCTGGTGTGCCGACATATGTATCTGTCTCCTCTACCAGTCACAATAGAAGTTTGAAAAGAGACTTGGGAGCTATTTGTCATCCTTTGTTGTCCTCATAGTGCACCGAAACCAGGTACCTTTGTCTTCTTAGTATAATATGATTCATTACTATGTACTCATGTATGAAGTACATAGGCATTTGGATATAGTGTCACCAGATGCAAAGCAGCAACAGCAATCGATTAATACAGAGTACACGGCTGGCTTCATCGGTATGTGACCTGTGTTACACAAGGCCACCAGCTTACACAGTCCGTGGAGTAGGTCTGATGCTGTTGATTCTGCCTTAAAATTCTCAGAAATTTTTTTTTTTCACGTTTTGTAAATCCAGTGGACAAAGAGCATGAAAAAAGGCAGGTTTTGTCCTCACTGCCCCATCTTCACTCATGATGTCCCAGTGTTGCAGGCAGCGAGTTAGATAGAAATATTGTAGGCAATCAGACAAGGCTTGGCCCTGGAAGGAAATAATACAGAAGAGGAAGAAGGTATCTGTGGGAGGGATGGATGCTCCTGCTGTGAGCCAGACCTAAAGGCCAAACAAATGCTAACCTCTCTGAAGATTAGCACCGGGATTGATATTCTAAATAGGCATTAATCACTTGAAAGAGCCTAAGTGAGTCACTAGTCCAACCCCCAACAGGAAGAGACCCTGTCTAGTATTCATGTCCTCTTACTCCTGACTAGCTTCTCCATTTGGTCCTGGGCATAATCAACTTTACCTGAGCAATGGTGCTTGTAATTCCAATGGTTGACCATAGTTCTGCCCCACCTCCCATCCACCTAAGCGAGTTCCCTCTTTCTCCACCTTTAGCCCTGCATGGTTTACACTATAAAAGTCCCTGGAAGAGACAGCTTCTGAGGGTACTACCTGCTCAGGGCCCCCCTCCTGTCCCTCTGTTGGACAGGAGCCTTCTTTCCCTCATTAAATATATTCTGCTCATAATCTTCGTTTGTTCCTAAAATTCATTCTTTGGTTTTAAGAGAACAAGAACTTATCCAGGTCAGGTGGGGAGATCATTTTTCCCTATGTCATTTGGAGGTTACCCACCCGAGATCAGTTTTTCTCTCTGTATCACCAGGAAGAAAGGATTCTGTTGGACCTATATATGTAGGAGTTTGGCTAGACTGAAAGCAACCTCAAGGCAAAAATGCTACACATGTCTTGGGTAAGCTGGGGTGCAGATAGCTATCCTCTTGAACCAGCATTTGCTTCATAAAAGGAAGGTATGGCATTATTATTATTATTGTTATTATTATTATTGTATTTAGGACAGGGCCTACAGGGTCTTACTGTGTAGATCGGACAGTCTGTTACAGCCTCCCAAGTGCTGGGATTACAGGCTTGCACTACCATGCCCAGTATGAATTGCAGTCTCAGCACGCCCTGGGGTGAGGCTGGGATGGCAGGCCTGGGGATTAAACTCCCAGCCCCTGCATCTGCTTAAGCAGGTGCTTTAATCTGCTGAGTTCTTAGGCCGGCCCTAATGAATGGCATTCTAAGAAATATGAAGAACCACAGGGTCTGTATTACTCTCCTTTTCACTGCTATTAATTTTCAATGTAAGTCAACTAGTTATGCTGAAATGGTGGCATGGAAGGAAAGGGGAAAGACAGGGCAACCTTTAGTTCCCTTTTCTTTTCACCTTTCTTCACTCATCAGCAAGATAAGGGTGAAGATTCCTGTAATGTGTGCATAATCGTGAAGTGACATCAAAACAATTGAGTTAGTCCTGTGGAGTGATTCCCTTGTTTTGCTAAGAGTAAACTATGTAGGCACACACAAGTTACGAAATATGAATTGTGTAATTTGGTGATTCTGCATACAAATTAAATACTCATATTTGAACTGAAAACTTGTATTGAACAATAAAAAGATGAATAGCAAAATTCATGATAATAAAGTTTTAAGCTTTATTTTCAACCATTTAAGTAATAAAAAATATGACAAGTCAAGCGAAACTAACTGGAAGAAGAAGAAAAGCTGTGTTTTTAATAACTTCAATGGCATCTTTCCCAGCTTTTGAATAAGGACTCACATTTTGTGTTAGGCTGTACCAATTATAGTCTATCTAGCGTTGATGGGGTAATACAGTTACCATTTGAATCATGATTTGCCACTTAGTTACATCCTTAGTTAACTTTTTTAATTCTTAATTTTTCCATTATTTGTTTGTTTAACCAATCTATGTTTAGTGAGTCTACATGGACAGGAACAAATATACTCTTCCTACCTTCATAGGCTTTATATATTTGAGGAGGACACATGAAACCAATAAATAAAAAGAAATGTAGGAATATACAGGATGATATCTCCTGCCAAGAAAGATCAATATTTCTTTAGAAAGATGGTTGGGATGATACCTAGGCCTAAGTTACTTTGGGACATACAATATTTAAATGGAGGCAGAAGATTGGTAGGAGATAATTAGAGAAAGAACAAATATAAATACCTAATATGATATCTATGAAAGTTATAGGATGCCTAAAAAACATTAGCAAGTCTTAGTAGCCTATTTATAAATATGTGAGAACTTCCCATTAGATAAAAATCTAAATTTAGTTTTATCTTTACCATTCACATACATTGAATGTGTGCATAAATATTTTTTCTATAAAGTTTATTGTCAACATAGTCACTTGTTTACTGTATTTAGTAGACCCATCATTGACATCTTTTTTTCTTTAGAGCCTTGTCTCTTATGTATGTATTAGTTTCCAACAAATTTATCCAACTCTGTAATTCATGGTTGACTGGGTCAGTCAGGAGTCACTGCATTGTGTAGCATGCTTACCTTTCAACACAATAGAATTTCAATTAAAGAAAGGTAGTGAAGGCATTTCTTTCCTGCTTTTCATTGTCTTTTTCTTGTCTCTGATTTTAACAATTGTGAAAACAAAAAGAAGTATCTTTCTTCCCTGTGAGCTCTCCCTTTTGTCTCTCCCTTTCTGCCAATCATGGACTAGGACTCCTCTGTACACCTCTTTTATCTGAAAGAGTGTCTAGTGTCACCTTGTGTCATGGAACTGAAGTTCTGAGGACAGGTTAGATTCTTCTAAAAGCAGAAGCATCTAGCAGAGGTCAGGAGACAGAGCCTGATCTGTGGGCTAAATGAGAAACAGAGGCTGATCCGTGGGACCCGCTGCTGTCACTTATCCTACTTCCCAGTTGTCTCTTACTGCCATCGCCCCATGAAAGGTAGTGAAGGCATTTCTTTCTGCGTTTGCACCCAGACGCAGACTTTCAGGAGCCACTTGCCTCTGCCTCACCCCCAGCTATCAGTCCCTAGTCCAGTGGCCACAAAACTTCATGAATGTGTTATTTGAATTTCTTTTATAACAAAAGATGTTAAAAAAAAAAAAAAAGATCGACAAAAGATGCTAATGCATGAGGGTTTTTTTTTCTCCCTAAACTAAAACCTCAGTATTCAAGTTTGTTTGCAGCATTAGCACTTTCTGATAAGTGGGTTTTGGGTACAATTTGGGCACTCCTCTCTAAAAGGTTTGGCATGATAACTCAATAAATTTCTGTTCCTTATAAATGACCCAACCTTTGGTATTTTGCAAAAGCAACACAAAACCATATAACAAGAAATTTATATTTTTGACCCAGAAATGGATAGTCAGAATAATACAGTCTTCATCTCACAAAAGTTATTATCCCTCACTCTAATCCTACATATCTTATCAGAGCTTCGTTGCTAACATGGTAATAGGCATTTCATAAGATGCTTTGTATCAATTTTATTTTGGGAGGCATGGAATTATGAAAGTACTGTTAGACAGCTCTCATTCATTTCAATTTTGATTGACTTTCTGTTGCTGATGACGAGGAAATTCTTCCAAAATCATTCTTCTCATTACATTCGCATTTTGGAGGATATTGAAAAATAATAACTATGATCAACTGAATGTCATCCCAATTATTGAGTAACGATACTACCTTTCATCTTCATAGTATCTTCTGCAGGTAACTGATATTATTGACATTTTATCAGTGAGAAAATGTTCTCAGAGAAGGTAACTTGTTACAAATCAACTAACTGGAAAGCCAGGCTGGAATGGAACTCAGTTTTGTCTGACTCTGTAGTGTGCACTTTCCATATCCCATGCTGCACGCCAAGGTCTAAAACCACAGGAATTAACTGTGACTGATGGAGTTCTATACATGATATGCAGGATATGACTGCTGAGTGTTAGAACGGGCACAAGTGACACATGTTACTTAATTCAACCTCTCGTTTTCACATTAAAAGCACTGAGGTCTCAGTAAAAGTAGCTGAAGTTTCCAGAGTAAGTATAGGAATGGATCTCGGAACTTGGGACTTGTGGCTTGTGTTGATTACATTTAACCTACTGTGTTAAATAAAGGTTGTGCAAGAGAACCTCAGCCATAGCCTGATGTTGTCTTTGCTTCAGTAGAATAATCTTGTAAATTCATATTTAACAATTTGTAGTTTTTAATGTCAAAAGAATATCTTCATAGGCAGGATTAAAGTAATTAAAATACTAGCTGTGTAAGCTTTATTCCATAGTTCATTAATTATGAATAACTTGCTCTTTGACTTATTTAGAAACTAGGAAAATGACAGTAATGCTTCCTATCATTTATCAGTTACTTGCCAAGATTTATATACTTTGTTTCCAACCCATACACAATATAGTATAAAATTTGCAAGGATAAGGGAGTTAGATAATTTAAGTAATTTTTAAAAGGTCCCCAAATATAATGAGTAAAACAGAATTATTTTTATCACAGACCATGTCAATTGCAAGTAGCAAGTATTTTATTATTTACAATGAAGCTTGACATAACTAAGATTCAAAATGTGAGAATTAAGATATGGTTTATATTATGCCCTTATTATTATTTTTTTTTCTTATCACATGCAAAGTGATTACAACTGACATTGAAGTCAGCAATCTGGTCAATAGCTTTTAAATATTCCTCAAAAAGAAAACTTGTTAGATAAATACTCAGGAGTTGTGGATTTCCTCATTAAGCAGGAATAGCCTTTGAAGAAGAGATTATTATCAGAAAACTCAGCTGGTCAGAGTGTTAGTATTTAAGAATTATTTCTGTTTAGTTATTATTTTAAACTGAAGTTCAAGAGTTTAGAAGATTTACTTAAACCTGCAGGGAAAAATATCCTAGAAATTCTATCATCATAATGGAGCATTCAAAAATAAACCAGAATTTAAGCAAAATTCTGGTATTTTAGAAATGTATCTTTTTAAAACCCTCCCTGGCTATGTTATGGTTGATTACACTGATATTGATTTTTGTTCTTCTTGAATAAACACAGGTTATGAGAGGTTATATTCTTTACCAATACATTTTCACCCCGATTCTATTACAGGAAAGCAGGCAGCACTGGGTGGTGTCTGACCAATGGTCATTATCATCTGAGGCAAAATGAACATAAATTCACTACAGTGCCTGACATGCAGTAGCAACTCAGTAAGTGTTAGCTATCACTATTTTTATTATTGACCATAGAAAGATACCAGGAAAACCATCAGAAATGTGGATTGCTTTCCAAAATGAACACAACATTTTGTCAAGTGTTTCATTAGATATCCAAGCAGTAGAGACTTGTGGTGAAACAGAGCAGCTGTATATAGCTACAAGATGGGATCCAGCTCCCGTCTGGCTTTGGGCCAGCTATGTCAGAACCCTTGTCGATTGCTGTGGAAGTTTGATCTGACCTGCTGATGTGACACTGCTGACACCACAGTCCAGCCAGAGCCACCTGCCATGTATCAGCACTTTTCTCCTGCAAGTGCCACATACTTCTAATAAATATCCAATTTCTCACTCAGAGGATGTATTTTCTTTTCTTTTCTTCTTGAACTTAGGGCCTCAATTCAGGCTCCTCTGCAGTGCAAAAACTATTCTGACTGTTACAACAGACAGGCAGGCTCAAATCATTTTTCTCCTTATAGTTATCTAAAATGAGAAACTGGTAAGCCAAACACTCTGTTAACATAGTTACATCAATCCCAATTATTTCAACTACAAATGGTGAAAAAACCCAGTTCAATATCCTGATAATTATTCTCAACCAGGGTTCGCAACCTTTGAGAGGCAGCTTGCCAAGGTCCTAGACATCACCATCTGGAGGGTGCGGGCTAAATGCTGACTCCTGTCATGGAACAGGAAGAATGGATGAGCACTGACCTCGGCTGGTTCCTGAAGGAAGTTGCTGTTGAAGGTTAGGGACAGCTATGATTCTGTTGTTAATTTAATAGGAAGTTGGTTGCAAAATTTCCAGTTCAGGTGCCAGTGAAAATTGACATGTGTGAAAATCTGATTCATGGCTCAGATGCTTTCTCTTGTGAGCATCAATTATTCAACTAAGTAATGCCAACATAGCCCTCAATGCCTGGACTATGTAGATGTCTAGAGTACGTATTCCTTAAGTAATCTCTGCTCTTTCAATCAGAATTGGGTAAACAGAACTAAGAAAATGAAAACAGCACCAAGATGAACTAATTCACTCCCTAGGCAACTGAATTAGGAAGATGAACCTTCCATTTGAGTATGACCAACTAGGGCTGGGGAGATAGCTCAGCAGTCTAAGCATCTGCCTAGCAAACATAAGGATCCAAGTTTGATCCCTGGTACTACATGCCAAGTCTAGAACCTGGGTGTGTCATGCTGGTCCTGAAAACTGGGCGTGGTGGCACATGCCTATAATCCTAGTGCTTGGGAGGCTGAGACAGGAGGATCACTATGAGTCCAAGCTGCATAGTGAAACCCTGTATCCAATAAATGAAATTTTTTAAGAATGAAGATCACCAACTAGTGATCCTATCATCCCAATGTCACCAGGTTTCTATTTTACTTCTTGCCTTTTTTTTTTTTGTTGTTGTTGTTTTGTTTATTAGTATGATGGCAAAGGTGAACTGTCATTTTGATTGGCTTGGGAACCACACAATTAGCATAGTACACTGGTGGATGTGTCTGGATGGATAAGAGAAGTGTGATTTTGAGTTCTCTATAAGGTGCCTGTCTCTTCCTGTCTGGTGAGTTTTCCTGCTCTGATTCCCAGCTGCCATGAAGTGAAGAGTCTTGTCTCACCTCAGCTTCCTGCCATGATATTTCTGCCTAGAACCATTCGACCATGAACTAAATGCACTGAGACTTTGAGCCAAATAAACTTCTCAATTTTTAAGTTAATGACACTGAGTATTTTTTTCAGCAATGGAGAGGCTGACAAATATAGAAAATTGGTATTGGGAATGATGTACATGATGATACTATGACTACACTTGAACTAAACCTGGCCATATGGTTCAAAAACATCCAAAATTAGTTTTACGGAGAAGCTTGGAAAGGTTTTTGAGATGCTACCTAAAAAGCCTTAAAATGCTGTAAGCAGACCTGACAGGTGATTCTAGGATGATTTCAAAGCATCTCAGGAATTAGCAAGACTCCATTATAGCTTCAAGGATGCAGAACAGAAACTTTTCATTTGAGAGCCCCTAACCTCCTTGGTTAAGAAAGGCTTCCTAGAGAAATGGTTTCCAGGGATTCCTTTCACTGTGCTTATCTTCTCAGGCACTCAAAAGCTGCTGCAGCCATGGTCTAGCCTGGCCACTAACCCTGCTGCAGTAGAACAGGGTGTTGTCCATGCGATGCTACTTTGCCACTGTGAAGGATGCAAGAGTTATGTGGTCAGGGAAACTTTTCTCCAGATTTCAAAGGAAGGCCTGGGAATCCCCAGAGAGGGCAATGGGTGAAGTGGAAGGAATGAAGCCAAAGGTACAATGGACACCTCAGGAAGTTGTAGATGTCAGGAACACACAACATCTGCTGTGGTAAGTTCCAGGCTGTCAACAGAAGTAACCTGAGAGAGGGGCTGTGTGGGTTATAAGCAACAAGGCCATAGAGGCATGGCTTTCCTAATTCTTTGAAACACAAATCTCACAATCATTTGCCCTGGATATCTGGTGTGGAGTTATAAGACACAATTATTACCCTGCTGGGTTGCAGTCTTGCTTTGGTCTTATTCATTTGCAGCCTCCCTTTTGAAAACTCTACAGCTGAGAGTTTGCCTTGGACTTTTTTTTTTTTTAGCAATACTGGGGCTACTGATACATTGAGGAAAGGATCACTTTGATTCAGTTAGCCAGATAGCTGTATTATTTTAGGTGAAATTATGTTAGGTGTTTTATGAACTTTTGTTTATTTGGCAATCATAAATGGTTTAACAAGATGTGTTTGCAGAATCAGAAAGAAAAGAACTTTTGAAGTTTAAATTTCATTGCAAATGGAACCATGTGGCATAAATTGTGACCTACCTTTCAATATAGGACATATAAATTTCTGAATAAAGTAATTAACATGCTGATGTTTATCTTGGTAATACTGTCATTCAAATAGATACTAGTCTAATTAGATAAACTGTGTGACTAAGTCTTGCCAATGGAATATATGCAGTACTATTAGTATCTTTAACATTAATTACTTACTTAATTAATTAATGTACTTTTAGAGAAGGTTCTACAGGGTATTCAGGGTCTATTAGATTGGACTCATAGTGATCCACCTGTTTACAGCCCCCTAAAAGCTGGGATTACAGGCATGTGACACGACGCCCAGTCTCAATTGTCTTCTCAGCATGCCCTGAGCGCAGGTCCCGGCAAGCTCAGGGATCAAACCCCTGGCCCATGCACCTGCTTTCAGGTGCTTTAATCTGCTGAGCTATTTGACCAGCCCCTTCAAACATTTTTATAAAGAGGAACAGGAACATCTTTATTTTGCTCCTTTCTACCATCTATTTCCTGATACTTAAATGTCATAGCTGGAACTTCAGCAGCGCTCTTTGCCCATGAGGACAAGGGGCATTCCCTGAGGGTGGGGGACCAATGACCTGGAAAGAGCGTAGTGTCCTACTTTCTACTTTGATTCTTCCTTTATGGAGAAGCCAAATCTATTTATATTTTGTTTAAATTACATGGCCTCAAGTAACCTTCACACAGAGAATAATGGATCATAGAAAACGCTTTGAACTTTGTGCTTATTAGCTGTATCTTCTCCTACACAACGTTAGAAGCCTAAGTATTTTTAAATTCAATAAATACTTATTAAAGACATAAATAACCACCTAAGAGCAGCATGTATCACACCCATGTTACTTGATTTTGACATTTAGTGCCAAGATGACTGAAATTCCTGTATTGATGTTATCTTTTTTCCTATTTTTTTTTTTTTTAAGTGCTCAAAGCCTGCATGTTGATTTGGGCCATAATATGTTAATTTTTATTTATGTCACGGATATATCACTTTATGAAGAGCAAGCTGTGGATAGCCTCTTTATTTTATAATCGCCTTGTATGATGGGCGCTGTGAAGTGTGGTTCTGCAAACTGAATAGGCCATCACTTTGCCGGGTGGGGGAGCTTCCAACTGATTCAACAAAGAATCACGCTCTCTAGGGAGTACAGATAATTTTGTAAGTGTTCCTTTTTTTTTTTAAAGTATAATTAACCTTACATGAATTAGCTCCTTTCTTTCTATGGCACACTGTAGCAACAAACACACAGGATCAAATATTTCCATTATCAACCTCCACACACCCTTGTCACTTAATATTCATCTATTTTATTTTCCTATTTCATTCTTTTATTTAAAGATCAACTTCATGAGAGCTTAGCTTGAACTGACTTGTACCTTCACTCCTGTGAGGCTTTTCTTATTTCATTTAGTCTTGATTATTCTTTCCTCCACACCTCACTTTTCAACATCATCGCAGAGGCTCTCTTAAATATAGCTTTCATGAATATTCTTGGCTGGTTCATCTCAGCATCAAGCCCTTACTCTCAGGAAGTTACGTCTTCTTCCATGAGCGTGACACTGTGTTACTTGGAGTTCTCTCCTGATAGCCTCTTTCCCTCACTTCACTAAGGCCTTGTAAGACACGTGTTTTCTGAAGACTCATTCCTATACACTTTGGCTCCTGAGTTCAGTGTTGTACTTCTATAATCACTAACAAAACCTCACCAACCTAAACCTGAACACATCTACCTTAGATCATGAGCTGTTGGCTCCTTTTTCTCCTCTAGGAGTCCTCTCTCTTAGGAGTGTAGCACTACCATGTTCCTTCACTGTCTCTTTGCTTTGGAAAACACATTTATTCTTTAAGATTTATAACAAGTCCCACTCTGATCACAGGCTTTTTGCTTCTGTGCTTCTGTTCTTACTTGTGCTTAATATATGTAGCTTATGGTGTCATTTAAAAATTACTGGTAAAATACCTTTACCCCACTGTTGGTCCTTTCTGAGCAGGATGTCTGGTTGTGTATTTCCATATCTTTAGGATCTACCACACAAATGAGAAATTCCAGAAATGAATGAACATTTCCTCTACTTTTGAAAATAAAGTCAAGTTTAGCTCAACTTGCCTTTTTTATAACTCAAATTCCTATTAATTTTAAATAGTTTTACCATAATTGTAGCAGATAAATGTGTTGAAATTATATTAGAGAAATCATAGTAATATTTTCTTCATTGAATATTTTTTAATCCAAAAGAACATAACTTTTTGATGGTAGAAATAGATCTTGGCCAACAACCATATCTACATCATTCAAAGTATAATTGTGATTAGAGGGCTGGCCTACCCTTTGGATCTAACACTATGATTAAAGCCTAGTTAATGATTAACCTGATACCAGTAAATGCTCATTATTTGTTGAATGATTTTATGAGTGAGTGCCTTCATCCATTGTTTCAAGTTTAGATAGTATGTGGCCTCAGAGTTCACAGCAGTCTTGAGTAGCTGACAGTGACTGAGCTCCTAATGTGTGCAGGAACTGTTTCTTCCTGATATATATATATATATATATATATATATATATATATATATATATATATATATATATATATATGTTGTCATATTTGAGCCTCATAACAACTTTTTTATTTTTTTGTATTTTAGGGAGGGTCTACAGGGTGTTCAGGGTCTCACTACTAGATCAGACTTGCAGTGATCCGCCTGTTTACAGCCTCCCAAGAGCTGGGATTACATGTGCCACAATGCCCAGTCTCAACTGCCAGTGCACCCTGGGGGCAGGCTGGCACGTTAGGATCAAGGATAGACCGCCCCCCCCAGATCTTGCTCCTGCTTATAGGCACTTTATTTTTTTTTTTTTTTTATTTTTTTTTTTTGGTGGAACTGGGGATTGAACTCAGGCCCTTGTACTTGCCAGGGAAGCGATTATTCCACTGAGCCATCTCCCGCTGAGCTATTTGGCTAGCCCTTCATAACAACTTTATAAAACAACATTATTATTATTTCTGTTTACAGCTTGAGAAACGAAGTCACAGGGCTGTAGAAAACTGTCCAGAGGAGACTTATCATTAGTAACCAGAAGAGCTGCGACTTTTGCTTAGTAATTTGACTCCAGTGTGTGTGAACCTAAAGACTTGCTAGGGCTCCTCTGTGATACACAAGGTGGCTCTCCATTAACTAGAGTAAATTATAAACCCAAGTATGCTTCACTGAAATGTGATTGTTCTGGGTCTGCTAAACAACAACAACAACAACAGCAACAGCAACAACAACATATTTTATGTACTGGAGATAAAATCCAGGGCTTCACAATGAGCTAGTTTGCCAGCCATTTTTAATTTTCTTATTTTGACAGAGGGTCTAAGTTGCTAAATTGCCCAGCTGAGCACAGCTTGCAATCTTCCTGCCCCAATGTCACAGCACACTGGGATTACAAGTGTAAACCACAATACCTAGCTTTTGACTGTTTTAAATAAATTAATATAACAATATTTAGAAACCTATGACTACAACTGGGTAAACAATTAAATCATTATTTTCTCAAATGTCCTGTAATTTTGAGAATGGTTGCTAAATGATATTAGTATTATTTTTTTCTATCCCATTTCTGCTTATTTGATTGTTTAGTGGCAATCTACTTCCATTTTAGCTATGCATCAAGCTTGTTAATTATTGTTTTGAACATTATCCTCTCATTAGCCTCTCTGCTTTTGCTTTTATTTTTTTGCAATTGTTCTACTGGGCAAATAGTCCCCTTTTTTCCTTTCATATACTTTTCATGCTCTTGCCCTTTGATGAAACCCCTCTGAAGTGTAATCTGTGTAACACCACATACATGACATTCATATTCAAGTATACAGCAGAGTTTATACTCTGAAAAAGCTGTTAAATCCTGCTTAGCATATCAGACTAGGGACTTTTTTTATGAAGATTTTCATATTTTTAAAATATCCTCAAGCTCTACTTAGCCTCTAAAACAAATAATATGACAAAAAATTCCTCTCATCCCCAGACAAATCTAAAAGGAAATCCTGCTACTCATCTACAGAGGCAGAAAAAATATTAAATTTTGAGAGATTGGCACTCAAGAAAATGATACTGGAAAAATGCTAAGTTAGGTAATGAAAAAACTATGGGCTATAGCATAAAAAGTTATTCTTTGCTTATTCACTCCATAATAATTGCATTTGGAAGGAGAAAGCACATAATCGGTACTGTAATAACAATACAAACTCACCCACTTATCAGTCAGTGTGTAAGGAAGACTAAGCCCCTTAAAACTTCCTGGGTGAAAAGTGGTAACATTTTCATCAGTTCAGTGATACAATAATTGTGTCAAATAAAGTGCTCTCAAGAAAAATAGTATTTAGAAATAAATGTAACTAGGATATCAAAATATAAAAATGATCAAATAATCTATGAAGCTTGTATTTACTGACTAAGGAATGCATTATAGGGTTTAGGTTTAGCCCACAGTTTAATGCTGCCATAAAAGGGATTCATGAGGGGTGAGACTTTTTTGTTTTTAATTTCCTTTTGGTTACCAAGAATCAAGCTCAGGACCTTGCGCTTGCTAGGGAGGCACTTGTGCTGCTGAGCTATATTCCCAGTTCTGGGGAGTGAGATCTTTTCATGCCACTTCCGATTAGCAATGGTAATGCTTAAACTAATAGCCACAGCACACTCAACAAAATGCTAATTTAGCTTTTAGTTCAACCAAAATTATTTTTCTCGTGAGGAAAATTAATACCCCGTATTTTAGTGTAGTAAAATAATTTCATTTTATTCACTATCAACAAAGACTGACCATAACCTGTATGAAACTTGCCATCACATTGGATTACTCAAGAGAAATAAAAGTAGTTTTATAAAAAATAAATTATGGTTTGAGTTAGGGAGCAGTAAGCAATAGAAATGTTGTTTGGGATAATGACATTTCTGGCGGGTTGCCTTGCTTGATGCTCCCAGAAGTGGTTTCCATCGAGACTATTAAATAAAAGGATTGATGTGTTATGGAACTTGAGTCAGTGGTGCCTCTGGTATGAGGATTAGTTGACTCTTTGATTTACTTTGGCATTTCATTTTATACCTCTTTTTGAAAAAAACTGTTGGCACTGTGGTCAATCAACCTCTGTCTATAAACTACTCAATGTACTTTTATTTTGAGATACTTTATGCACATTCTGATTAGTCTTATCAAAAACTTTGCTGAAAGTAAATGAGGCAAGGGCTTTACGTGTGGAAGGGAGAAAGTAGAAGCTGTTCAGGCAAGTAGAAGACAATGAGATTTCCATTTCTGCTGTCAACTTCACCATTATCATCAACAAAAACTCTGTTGCTTTCTCAGGTCTACTTGGTTTTCTGCATTTCCTTCAGCATAATTTTGCAGAAGAAGCACATAGTTGAGAATTACTTCAAAGTGTGTTAATTTAACTTTGGCCTAATTTCTCTCTTTCTTAAAAAGGCAAGAGATAGTTTGGAAACTATAGCATATATGATAATTCACTGTCCTTCTTACCAAAGTATGTCTGATGTAAAGAAACAAATCACATAGCCTCAACAGAAAGAATAGAAAACATTCAACTTAGGTGCCTCTTTACCAACTATCTTATGATTAAGGAGAAACATTTTTTCTGCATATGGTTCTTATTTTTTAAAATCAAAGCAGATTCTCAAGATGAAAAAAATCCTCTTCTGGGATAGATATATAATCAATGAAAATATAGACTGTTTGAACTGATCAATTTTCTTGGTTTGATTATAAAACAGGATTATATTTTGTTGTACTGTGAGTATCATGAAGCATGTACATGATGAGAGGATAAGAACTAACTAAATCTCTAGGATTAGGAACTTGAAAATTTGTGGTGAGTAAGGATCTAGTCATCAATCCAGTCTTCATTAAGTGCTGAAATGTGTGTGCATGAGAGTGTGTGTGACCTAAAGTGCCACAATAATTATGTGGAAGGACGTCAAATTTAAACTGGACCTTCAAGGTTAACTAGGATCTGAGAGGGATGACATGTGTATCAAATGATATTTGAGCATGGAATAAAATGTTAAACAAAAGCAGGAAAACAGAAAGAAATGTGGTTGGGCCAGTATAACTGTATAGGCAGTAGTGGTTTTGTAGGATGGTGGTAGTCTAGGTTCTACAAAAAAAAAAAAAAAAATCACATGACTTCTGAGTATGCCCAATGCTGTGATTAACTTTCTAGTAGTTAATTAACCAGTGGACATGGGCAGATGATTGGGAACACTGGAAACATCTTTAGAGGTAGTAACAGGGATTGAACTTAGGACCTTATGCTTGGCAGACAAGCACTTATTTCACTGAGCCCACCACCTATTAATTCAAATGGGGAAATAAACTATTCTAGAGGAGAATTCATAATTGGCAGAAAAATGCAAATGCTTATGTTTTGGTGGATTGAATTTGAAAACATGAATACTGGTACTTGTATACTTTGAGATTCCTGGAATCAGTTATGTATGAGACATCCCAACCTTACATATTTTTAACTAGATCTTTCTATTTTATTTTTCTGTTTATCTGTGTTGTGTGTGTGTGTGTGTATGTGTGTGGTTTTAGCAGACTTTGAGAGAGTTTATGTTTTCTTTGATTAAATAATGAAAAGGATTCCTCTGTTCCTTGGCGGGGGGTGCAGTTTGGCATCTGGAAGAGTGGTTGCCCAGAAAATCTAAGTTCAATTACATTACAGCTACTCAATAGAAGTTGAGCTTGGCGTTTCACCATAAAGACTAGCACTGAAGCCGGGCGTGGTGGCGCAGGCCTGTAATCCCAGCACTCGGGAGGCTGAGGCAGGAGGATTGTTGTGAGTTCGAGACCAGCCTGGGCTACAACGTGAGCTTAAGGCCAGCCTGAACTGCATAGTGAGACCCTGTTTCAAAAAAAAAAGACAAAAAAACAAAAAAAGACTAGCACTGAGGCAGCGTCATAGTATGGAGCCCCTTTAGGGCTCCCAGGCCCTGGGTTTGGAGAGAATAGAGAACTACCATCTACATAGGAACTCTTGCCACACAGTGCCAGGAGTTGGTAGTCCTACACAGCAAGATCCTTTCTTATTGGATAATTTTTTCTTGTTACTACTCCAAGGGATGGCATGTTTGCAGGAAGTCTAGGGGTATGGGGTGAGATTACTTGTTATTAAAGCTCTGTGTTTGGAAGATCTTACTCGTCCTACCTAATTGCAGGGGAGCTTGGGTCCTATGAGGGTCACTCACATCACATACAGTTAGTCTATGTAATATTTTGCCTTCTGATAATAAAGGACTATTTTATATAAAAATCTAGAAAAACTACAGAAATATTTACTCAAAATTTGTAAATGTCCACATTAGAGTCAAAAATCATCATTTTAAGAAGCTACTTTTGGTGTTTATCTTTCAGCCACAATTATTTATTTCATGAGGATGTGGAGTCATGTAACACACCACACACGGGCTGTCCCTGCTCTGTGTCCATGGCTAAATGAATGGACACATCCTGGCTCTATTTCCTTCTCTGTTTCCTTGTGTTTACTCCTCTCCCTACAGCAATATTCCTTGAAAGAACTATGCCTCCAGCTCATCTCTGTCAGTCTCTCTGCATTCCAATGAGACTGTCTTCCCCATCACGGGAGCTGCTCCTCTGAAGGATCCCTAAGTGATTAAATCAGAAGGTTGAATCACAGCGGTCATCTTCATGACTCATTCATGGTATCTGACACAGGTGACAGGGAGATCCTTCCTGAAGGCTTTCTCCACTAGACCTTAGACATTGGAGTTCTTGCCTTCCTCCTGTCTAACAGCTGCTGCCCAGTCTCCTCATTCCTAAATCCCTTTGTACTGGACAGATACAGTCTTCATAGTGCCTGAATAGCACCCATTCAGTAATACTTAGGAACAAATAATGAATGTCAAGACCTCCCTTGGAGTCACTTGTGGGTTTCCTTTCTTTACAATAAGTATTACATGGAAAGGTAGCAAAGCAAATTGTTTGTGTATGCATGATTTTATTTAAAAAATAACAAAGTAAACTGAAAAGCTGTTCTAAAAGAGGTATATTTTGGTATGTCTGGACTTGCACCATATATAAGCTCTTCACAAACAAGTACCAGGTCACATATTCATTTACTGAATGCCTGACACTGAAAATAGAATAATGTTTCCAATTAAAAATAAGCATTGTTGAAAAAGAGAAACATTTTCTTATGTCAGAATCACACAGCGAGGTCAGTGTTCTGATTTACAAAGTGCTGAGCAGTTCTGGAAGGACGCAGAAGCATCACTGACTTGACCAGAAGTTCTTCAGCTCTCCCTGAAGACGGCCAAAAGCAAAGATGTGGGTCCTAACAAAGACGCAGGTGCCTCTCCAAGCCCTTCCACTTCCCAGCACTGACGCAAAGGATGTGGGGACTGCTGCTTCTGTGAAGGATGCTCTAGAAAAATCACTTAATGGAGAGCAATCCTAGGATCAAATTCTGGGCACTGCAGTGAAGGAGCCTCACCAGTCACTGCCTTTATTTTACTTACCTCTTCAGTAGCAAGTACAATTTCTCTTTAAAGGGAGGAAAAAAAATGGGACTGTAAAAGGAAGTCCATTTACACATCCTCTTGGCCACAAAGAAGCACATTACTGCAAGTTCAAGCACATTACAAATGTAGGTTTACAGAGAGGGATAGTGATGATTTATATCTAAGCTTGAGTATAAATCATAATTACTGAACCAGAATATTGATCTGAAAATAAAATGAAGGGCAATGTGCATCATAAATTTTATGACTGGGGTTCCTGTATATATTTCATGTAAATATTAGGCCTAAATTACACAGATACTGACTTTTGTCTCGCTGTTTATAAAAAAAAAATACAGCAACCTATGAAATCAAATTATTGAGCTGGAACCATTTTAGTATAAAGACAACAATAGGCACCTATTTCAATATGTGCATTTAAGCCATAAACATTTAAACAAAGAAAAATGAAATTCTTATTATAGTATAATTCACTGTAACTGAAAGGTAGTGAGAAGCAAAGAGAAATCAATACCAGTATTTTCTTATATTTTGTGTTTGTCTCTAAAATATTTTAATTTAGTGTCTTACTTCTTCATCATTCTGGAATGAAAGTGATACGTCATACTGCAAGTGAATATCTGCAGTAGGCCCACTATCGTGCATTTTCCAGCACATTTTCCTACTTCTTATAAGATAAGTATACAGTACAGTGACACCGGATATTCTGTATCTGTCCGTGATGAGGTTCTCTAAAGCACTTGGAAAATCATAAGGCAGAGAGTCATTTAAAAGACAGGGTTGAGTACTTGGGAGTCTGGTTTTGAATGTCATGGAACTACCTTATATATAAGGAAATCTCTTTTCTTATTTATTTGTTTGATTTTTTTTTTTCATTTTAAGCCTCTGGTTATGGAGTCTATGAATTAAAGCTGTTCTTTTCTATGCTTAGGCTTAAAATCAGGAAGGACAGAAAAAAAAAACCTGTATTTTGAGAGAGATACAAGTGTTTTTGTTTTTATTTAGAAGCACATTTGTGTCTGGTTCTTTAGCAGTTTCAAAAACATTTTCCCCTTAGAATTATACCATGAGAAAAAAAAATAGAGTCTGGGCACAAAAGCTGCAGAGCACAAGAGGGAGAGAGCATTCTCTGCACTCAAAAGAGGCAAGACTAGGACAGCCGAGAGCGGGGCTGCTTCCGCTCTTCAGATGCGCAAAGCAGGTTGGGATGCACTGTTCCTGCTGGGTCTTCAGGGTCAAGTCTGGCAAACTGCAGTAAGTTTGGCTGGCCTCAGCATCTACAATCTGAGAGCTAAAAGTGGTTCTTAAATTTTTAAATGGCTGACATGACAATGGTATGAAATTCACATATATGTGTCTATAACTAAATCTTTATTGAGATGCAGACACATTTGTTTGACTGTTTCGTGATGGCATTTACACTAGCACAGTAGAGCAGAGTGGTGCCGATACAGGTGGTATGGCCTGTGAAAGTGAAAATATTCACTGTCTGGGGCTTCAGAGGGAAAGTATGTGGACTCCTGATACAGAGAATGATTTCTATAACTCTTCCTTGGTATGGACACTTAGGTCATTGGCAATTTTTTTTACATTAAGCATAAAGTCATGGGTATTTCCCACACTTGTTATATTGACCTATCTTTGTTTTCATTATCCAAAGCATAATTAAATAGTCCACCTTTAATAACAAGAGAGATACTTTTGAAAGAATGTTTTTAAAGGTCTGTACATTTTGTGGCATGTGAATATCTAAACACATCTCAAATTAAAAAAATAAAATGAACAATACCAATAAACATAGAGAGAAGAAAGAATTAAAAATGCTAATGCCAAGTTGTATACTTAGGAAACTGAATTGAGATTTCTTCCAGCCAAATTTAAAAGAGGAAAATGACTGTTATTTGCTTGCTGGTGCAGAAATATAGCTAGAAGGATCTGTTTTAAGAGTAATATTTCAATTTCTGCTTCACTACATCTAAGAATTTGATCTTCATATGACTTTATTCTTTATTGTGGCAAGAACACTTCTTTCTGGTACCAGGTACTAGGTAGGCACTTGTGCCTCTGAGCTATATCACTAGCCCTATGGCAAGAACATTTAATATGAGATCAACTCTCACCAAATGATGAAGAATTCAGTATAGTTAGTTATAGGCACTGTATTATAAAACAGATCTCTAAAGTTTATTCTCTAGTTTGACTGAAATTATGTGTTCTTAAATAATGGTCATTTCCTCTTCCACTACAGTTACTTGGATGTCTCATTTAAATGGAATCATCTGTATTGGCCCTTCTATGTCTGTTATATTTTGCTTAGCGTAATTCCATCTATACCCATTCCCATTGCTGTGTGTGGCAGGATTTTCTTCTTTTAAAAAGTTGAATAGTACTATATTGAATGTCAGAGGATGTATAAAATAGCACAGCCACTGTGAAAAATATTCCTAAGGTTCCTCAAATATTAAAAGTAGAACTCAATTACAATGCACCAACCTCACTTCTGGGTCTATATCCAAAAGAACTGGCATTCAGATTTGTGAGAGTCAATTGCATACCCATGTTTATTGCAGCATTGCTCATAATACCCAGGGTGTGAAAACAAATTAAATGCCCATTAACCATTTAATTTTAATTTAGAATTCAGATATTCTTATATTGGGCTTCAGAAATGCAGGCCTATTTGATGTAAAGGTCCTTCATACTATTGACTTCAGGGGCTAAGGCTTAGTCTTGTCAGAAAGTTTTGTAACTATCTAGTTTGCTACTCTTGTTTTTGTGATGGGAAAAGGAAGTAGATACCTTTTCAGTATCTTTGAGACCTAGGAATTCCTATTTCATATTTATTTTCTCATTAGAATGTTATTGCTTTATATTTATTTGTATTAGAACAGAATTAAAAAAAAATGTCATCAGAATGATCCTCAGAAACCACTCTTTTCAAAGAGCTGTCTGTGCTATGTAGGCAGGACATATTTCACCAGGCTTCAAACAAAACTGAGAATTAAACTGAACTTCTTTTGAGAAAACAGACATGGAGTTGGTACTGCCATACCAACAGAATAGATTCTGTGTATGGTGGCAAACATCACAGAGGAGTTGTTGGCCATTTAAATTTGAATTTAGCTATGTCTGTCTTCAGTTGTGTGACCCACTGCTATCTCAGAATAACAAATTCTGCCTTCTGATGTTGACTCCAACTCCCTTGTGTGGACCCTTCGAGCTACTGTACTCTGCTTTCACCTGATGGCTATTCCCAAACTTGTAGGCTATGAGGACTAACATGTCAGAGCTAAGATAACTGTCTACTTAACAACAACCAAAGGTGTAAGCATAGCAAGGCACAGTCTTATTTCTCTTCTTATTTTCACTTGGGCCTAAGGAAAAATCTTCAAGTTTATCACCACTCATCTGTGTTCTACCTTCCAAGCCTTGTAAACTGCTTCAAAGTCTTATAGTGTACACTGTATCAGAGACTCAATGTAATTATCCTGAGAAATTTAAGGTCTATGCAGCACATGTAAGGCCATATCCTATGTGGCCAGCAGTTGCGCTTTATTGCAAAACTTTCTGACTTAATAAAATCAAAACTGAGGGCAAGTACATATTGAAAAATACTACCAGTCTTAAGAGTTGTCACAAGCTGAGAAGAAAGTTCATATGCCCTGTGACAATATGCCAGGGGTACATCTGACAATCTTTTTCTGTTGATTAATTTTCTTACTTGAAAATAACTCCTACTTACATGTAGTTGCTTAAGCCCTGTTTTCCACAGCACCAAAATGAAGAGTAATAATTGAGCTTCATAAAATATATTTTTCTAAAGACAAACTTACTATACTGGAAAGGCTCAGGAATGAGACTATTTCAAGCTAGAATACACAGAGAAGCCACTTCTCCTTATGACAGACACTTGCCACATACTCAGCAGTGTCCCTTTTGCTTTCACCTAATGAAACATTCTGTTTCTTTACTACAACTATTTTACTAAGTAAAGGATCTACTTGGAGATGACTTCTATTATCCCAGCGATTCAAGTAGAATCATAAAAAAAAAAAAAAAAAAAAACCACAAAAAAGCCTGCTTCATAGAAACCACAAAGGAACTGCCTCTTTATTCTGCTCTTCCTACCATTACTTCATCTTCACCTCAGCTTTCTGACCTCTAGTCTACTAAGCCTCTGAAATATTACCTTCACTTCTAATTTCCATTTATTCTCAAAGAAAAATAACAGAAAATCAAAATTAACATTTTGATTACTTAAAGTTTAGAGGTGCTTCTTGTCTTCTATTTTACCAATTTTTTAAAATTCTAGCTTGCTTTTTGTCATAATGTGCTTATCTGAACTGCATATAATTTACTGTGTGCTGTTTCATATCTAAATATCCCCCCAAAGCCTCTTGTGCTCTAAGGTGGTGCTTTTGCAAGGTGATTGTATTAGGGGATTTCAGATGGACTAGGCCTGAAGAGATGGGTGACTGGGGGTGTGGCCTGGAAGGGTTTCTCTCCTTCCCTGCCTTCTCATTTAGCTTTCTGCTTCCTTCCACTGTGTCAGATCAGCCCTCCTCCACTATGCCCCTCTGCTGTACTGCTCTGCCTTGGAGCTAATGAACCATGCAAGAACTGCAACTGTGAGCATGAGTCAAAATAAATCTCTCTTTCTTTAAGTTGTGGGTGTCTGGTGTAGTGTGCCAGTAAGGCGGAAGTGACTATCACATAGTACTGTCTTCAAAATTGTGTGCCTGAATCATTTTTTTTCTCTTGGCAGACAAAGTTTTAAACATATATACATTAAGTACTAGGTATAATATTTATGTAACATTTTAGATAATGATTCATTTTTTGCCAAGTATTATAGAATAGAATAAAATCTTTCATACTTGTCTTAAGAAAATACTTCCTTCATCAACTATATGCATGCTACCAACATCTTTCCATTAATTCTTATTGTAATCTCTCTTCACAGAGGATAACGCTCTTGTAAGTTCTACTCATATCTTTCAACACTATGCATCCCAGGCTCTCTGTCTCTAGTATGCCTCTCTTTATTGTTTTACTCTCAGGTTGATTTGATTAAGAAATGCTACCTAGTAAGTCTGCAGCTGACTCAAACACCTCCTCCAATTTTACTCTGTGATCATTAGAGAAAGCAAGTCAAAAGCTTTGAATCTCCTTCATTTATTCATAAAGCTATGAATGACAGGCAACATATTTGTGTTCTATATAAAACTTAGCTTTAACCACTGAGGGAGTTATTTCCTTTTATGCTGTTAATTATCCAAAGATATTCATTTTTATGATATAAAATATAGAGGTCAGAATAGAGCCTATAGTTTAGAAGTTGTAATTATTAGCATAGGATTCACAACAATTAGATCCTCCAAATTTAAAGCCATAATAAAAAATGGGCATCTCAAAATCAATAGACACCTGTCAGATGAAGAAATAAAATGGTCAATAAATACATGAAAAAGTTCAACATCTTCAGTTACTTGAGAAATGTAGACCAAAACAGCACTGAGATTTAATGTCACTCTAGAAAGAGTAGTTACCATGAAGATTTCAGCCAGGAACTGATGCTACTGAGGCTGTGGGGAAGCTGCTGAATGGTTGGTAGTACTGTAAAGTGCTATGACTACTACGGAAACTAGTATGGAGATTTCTTAAAAAACTAAAACCAGAAATTCCATTCAATCCATCATTCCCCTACTAGATGTCTTCCTCAAAGAGTTAGAGATATCGCATTACAATGACACACGCATACACGTGAGTGCAGCACCACAGTTCACAACAACTAAATCTTGGAAGCAGCTTGTATGTTTAACAACAGATGAATGGATAAACTCGAGTCATTTTAGGAAAATGGATGTATCTTGAGACCTTAATTTTAAGTGAAGTCAATCAATAGACAAGCTCAAATATCACATGGTTTTTTTTTACATTAAACAGAATAATAATAATAATAATAATAATATATGGAAAAAAGGGAGCCCACACATCCTAATTGTACAGAATTAGGGTTTGTTGTGATACTTACATACGTGCATATAATATGCTTTGATTTTGTCTCTTATCTGTTATTTACCCTGCCCCCTCCTGAAGGACTTTTCTCCTTCCATAATATTTGCCTTTCTACTTTCATGTCAGCTTAAACTCCCTCAATTCACATATGAGAGAAAGCATGTTATATTTGAATTCTTAGTCTGGCTTATTTCACTGAACACAATAACCTCCAGTTTCATCCACATTCCTGCAAATGAGACAACGCTATTCTTTAATGCCAAATACTCCCCTGTGTACTATTTTCCTTATTCATTCATCCACTGATGAGCGTTTAGGCTGATTCCACACTTTGACTATTGTGAACAGTGGTGCTATAAATGTAGATCTGCACATATCTAAAACTAAAGCTTACTGGATTTCTTACAGGTGAAATTTCCACTAAAATGCAGTTCTCAGGCAGACATTTGTGCTTTCTTTCTCCACAGTTACCTCCTTTAAAGAAGTCCAATATTGCTTTAGTACAGCGTGATAGTTTTGTTTTAAAAGGTGTGCTCCAAGGAGGGTTTCATGAAGGTTTAGCAGCACAGCGCCTCGGTCAGGCATGCAAGTCCTGCTTGCACTGGCCCATGGCTGGTTTCCTGAATGCTAAGCCAGGTAGCTTTGGCTGCCAGTAGAGTTTGAGCATCTTCTAGAGCCTTGGCATGGGCAAAACGACTCCTCAGTATTCATTTGCAAGATTTTGCATAAATCATAAGCCTTACAGCTGCCATAGCCAAGTAGGGATATCATCAAGGCACCAAGTGATGGTGGAGGCGGAAGATGGAATGAATGTGCCCGAGCTGCTTAACACGGAGCTGTGTTGAAAGAAAGTAAATGACTATTGCGTGAAGTGTTTTCTTCTGGGCATTGTATTAAGTAGTTAAAAACCCCTTAAGGATGTTTCCTATGCAAAAAATCTTGAGTCTGTTTTACTGTTGAAGTCTTTCCGCTTTCTTGAGCTTTACAACATTTCTGTAAAGACTGCTCAGTTGGATCAGATTTTATACTATTGTTGGGGAGCATCGGTAATTTTGGCTTTTTTAGTGGAGTCTTTGTGCTCTTAGTGTATATCTATCTCTGTATTTATATCTATCTATACATGTGTGCATATATGTCTATCTCTATGTATGTATGTATGTATGTGTGTGTATATATATGTTATAGAAAGAAGAGCTCTGCTGAGGAATATTAACAAGTTTTACATTATTTTTCTATTTCCAGCCCTGATTTTTCATTTACTTTGCAATCTGTCAATTAGGAAATGTGGCCATTACTGTATGTGATAAATTTTCTGACTTTTAATTTTTAAATAACCTGGTAACAATTTATTGTGTGCAGCAATGGATCATTGCTTTCATGTTTGTTATATTTCTCCTTTACACATTTCTGAGGGAAATAACTGATACAATGAAAACAACTTTTGAGAAAACATACAGAAATTTTGTGAGATTATTTACATTCTTTAGTTGAGGGAAAAGAAAAGGGAATGTTGCTACTGTAATGTATTAATGAAATGAATAGTTTCAAGTTAAGGTTTTATGGCAGTAGAGTTTGAGATCTTATTTTTCAAAATTAAACAATAAACTATGATTAATTTATATGCACTATAATAAGCAGGATTTTATTTTTTTTTCATTTATTTTTATTTTATTAAAATACAAATGTCAATCAGACAGTTTCAAGACACCATTTACTTTTCTTTGAGGCATTGTGGCAGGGCCTTGTTATGTAGTTCATGCCGTTCTTGGATTCACTATGTACCCCAAACTGGCCTTGAATTTATAGCAATCCTCCTGCCTCAATCTCGCAAGTGCTGAGGTTATAGGCATTTACCTACCAACCTGGATCATGATTTACTTTTAAATAGAACTAGTAGCCGGGCGTGGTGGCAGAGGCCTGTAATCCCAGCACTTGGAAGGCTGAGGCAGGAGGATCGTTGTGAATTCGAGACCAGCCTGAGCTACAAAGTGAGCTTAAGGCCAGCCTGAACTGCATAGTGAGACCCTGTCTCAAAAAGACAAATAAATAAGTAAATAAGTAAATAAGTAAATAAACAGAACTAGTTCTATTGCATTATTGTTATTTAAAAGTTAATTGTACCTGTTTTTTGAGTTTCACTTAGCATCTTTACATTAGTGTTATCTGCTTAGTTAGCCTAATTATATCATTATCAAATTTTTAAATCAATAATATAATATTTATTTGGATATTAAAAAAGGATATTTCATCATATAGTATTAAAATTCTGGAATAAAACCATCATTTACAAATCCATCTGTTTTTTCTCCTTATAACTGGATTGATAAACAGACTTCTTGATATTATGGGAAGTATGAATCCCAGAACTCATTTATGTGTATAAAAATTTAGTAGTTAGAGACTTTCTACTCAAATCATAAAGCTCACTTCTTCATTTCATACAAAGGTAGATTTAGAACTTACTTATTTCCATTTTAAATATTTAAATATCTATAACAGAAATGTCACCAGATGCCAGTGTAGGTAAAGGATTATAGTCACAAAGCAAGTGCTTTTAGTTAGAACATTGTTTTATCTTCTTTTCTCTCATTGCTGGGGCTGGGGAGATGGCTGAGACAAAATAACTGACATCCACTGTTAAAGGGGAAAAAAGTTGATTTTGCTCATAGTTTGTAGAGTGTTTAGTCCATAAATGGCTGGCTCAGGGCCAGAGAGATGGCTCAGTGGAATAGGTGCTTCCCTGGCAAGTGCAAGGGCCTGAGTTCATCCCTGGTTCCGTAAAAAACCAAACCAAACCAAAATAAAACAAAAACAAAAACAAAGCTTTCATGAGCATAAATGGCTGGCTCTGAGGCAGGATGGGTTGGCTGATGGGCATCACAAGGAGACCAGCTCAAGGCAAGCAGAAGACAGCAAAAGCAAGCAAGGAAGGGACATTAGAACTTCTTTGTTGCTCCTCTTATCCAGGCTGCTTAGGGGGTGAGTAGCACTCACAACCTTAATCCTAGTGTCTTTGAGCCTAGTGTTGCACCATGAATCAATTCCAGGGTCACACAGTCCAGATCCAGCCGCCCTGTAAAAGCCCCACCTATGACAACCTGAATGTCTGGACACAATATTCATGGGAATGTCTAGACACAACCCACAGAATCTGGAATCATTATAGCTGCAAGAATTTTATGACCCATTTATGCCATCTCTCTACCTTCCGCATCTTATGCTGTGATGAGGAAACCGAGACAACCAAGAATCCAAGGCATGCAGGTTTTTAGAAGCTGCAGAGCTTCTAGAAGCCTTAATGTGATTTTAGTATTTAGAAATGAATAGTGTTGGGCAGCCTCTGCCCTTCACGAGTCAAACATGCCATCGAAGTGTCAGCTTGAAATGAAGCACCTTTGAAGAACTGCTTGCTTATACAGATTGAGATGGACTATACATGAATAAATTGTTCAAAATGTAAAACTAATCTTAGTTCAAGATTTCACTTTAAAGTACAAGCCTTCATGGATTACTGATAGTCTAACAGTGATGCCAATACACAGTATTACATTAGCACCTCTCTCAGGGGCCCTTAGACCCCAGGGGACCTGTTCCTTCTGATTTAGAATTTGATACAAATTAAATATATACCTAGACACTCTAAGCCCAGCTTATTTAAAATTAAACTTATGATCTAATATTTGGCTATTAAATAAATATATATGAAATAGGCATGATATCTTCTTCATATTAGCATAAAACTTTCTTTTTAATGAACTAAAAAATTAGCCGTATAATTATCCTAACTATTATGTATATACATATATTTATCTTGTGCTCTGGAAAACTAGTAGGAAGACAACAATAAGAAATACATCAACTGCTCTGCCTGTCCTGATAACCTGCTTTGAAACTCGGTTTCATGTTATGTGTCTCTTTTTTTCTGTTCAAAATAAAAAAAATCTGGGTACCTTAACTCCAGCTAGTATAAAATTGGGCTTATCATTATTTTCTATAAACTTATTAACTTAATTCTTCATACAATAAATATTTATAGAGTGCTACTTTGTATCAGCAATGTTATAAAGTCAATGGCTCCACAACAGTGTATATAACAAATTCTCTTCTCCCAGAGATTAGTACTGGACATATCAAAAAACTACTAATAGTTAGTATAAGAAATAGCAGAAGAATGAGTAGTTAGAAAAGGCTGGGAGAAATGGAAGAGGAAGGCTCTAGCCCTAGCAAAGGCCTCTCTAGGACGATTTGATCACAGATGCATTTCATGTGACCCGTACCATGTGTTCTTTTGTCTTAGAATTTGTTCCAGTCCTTCACAAAGTATTTATTTTGTGCCTTGTGTTGTAAGGTCAGCCGTCTGGTATGACACTTGGATGAAATAGTCAGAGGGGTTGCCCTCCTGGGTTCACAGCCTCATATCAAAAAAATTAAACATGCATGTAGAAATGATGGAAACAAGCAGTTAAGTGTAGGGAGAGAAAGGAAGGGAATGATCCTCTGCATTAATATATCCACCTACCTGCTTTTCAAAAGAGGCAAGAATGATGTGGTTTTCCTCTTTGAATCCTTTCTCCCACTGCCCCTTCTCTGTACGCTGTTTGCCCATGAAAGTCTGTGGCAGGTGACAGTGGCCATCCTCTGTGATTGTTCTTTAAGTTGTGCAATAGGAGAGAAAACTATTTTTATGCAAATTAATCAGATCTAAAACCAAATGTAATTTTCACTCTGTATTCTCTTATCTACCTGCACCTTAGTCTAAACTGCCTCAGACTTCCTCCTTTCACTTATTTTATCAGTAACCACTTTATGAAAAGGTGATTCTTCCTGCTTCTTTATCATTTTCTGTAGGCACTCGGGGCACAGGAGCAATCTATGCTCAAGTGTGTAAGTGAAGAAGCGAAAGGATCCCTTTTTGGGTATTGAGTTTAGTATTATTGAGTGCAGTTATGAAATGGACTTTTCATGACTAAAGGGACTGAAGAAATAGAGAATTTGAGTAGAAAAAGAAGCTTTTAAAAGGATGTGCAACTTGGATCCCTTGGTTATTTTTATTGGTGTGACAGCACTCCTGCTTCTAGTGCTTGGGAAGGTAGTCATTTTTTCAAGCAGGTAAAAAAAAAATTAAAAGAACCAACATAATTATGTGCATAAAATATTCTGTCTATGCATTTAAGTAGATGCAGGATTGTCTTCTTTTGTGATCCTTTTCGAATCTCAAGTGTCTCATTTTAAAAGGAATCATTTCAGTTCTTTTTCAGTCAAAAGAATAAGCCATTTTAATTTTCTGAGGGAAGAAGCCCCCAAAGCCACATAGAAGTTTTTAATCCTGCCCTAATATAAGCTGAATTCTCCAAAATGCCTTCCTCTGAGGTAAACAGAATCCATTAAAAAGTAGTTATTAAACCCTGTGAACAGAAAACAATATTAGAAGCCTAAAATGATAGCTTTGGGCAATGAAACTCATTGGAACCAGAGTATAGAAACAGGAACCAAAAAAAAAAAAAAAAAAAAAAAAAAAAAAAAAAAAAAAAAAAAAAAAAAAAAAAAAAAAAAAAAAAAAAAAAAAAAAAAAAAAGAAAGAAAGAAAAGAGAACGAAGAGGTCTTTTGACATAAAAACAAGATTATGATGAAAAATATAACTAATTAGCATTTTCATTGTTTCTTTCAATAAAAATCTCAAGAAACTTTAAGGGACAAGTAGGGTTATAAAATGAAGCCTCAGGGTAGGCTACCAGATGGAGTAATGTACACAAAAATGAAAATGTGTACAAAAACAGAAACTTTACTGTTTATGTAAGCTGTGTACTTCCTAATTATGTTCTCTGAGTATATTTGATTTGACTTTTAGTACTTTGAAGCGATCTAATGCATAAGAGCATAATGAATATTTTGGAAAGTGGTATTCTCTTTCAAGTATAACTCTGAAGTCAAGTACAGTTGGGCCAAACATCAGAACTTTTTTTTTTTTTTTTGTCTTTTTGAGACAGGGTCTCACTGCAGTTCAGGCTGGCCTAAGCTCACTTTGTAGCTCAGGCTGGTCTCGAACTCACCAACAATCCTCCTGCCTCTGCCTCCCGAGTGCTGGGATTACAGGCATGCGCCACCACGCCCAGCTACATCAGAACTTTTTTATGCTGTTAATGAAAACCTATAAACACCCCACTAGCTGGAGTTTTGTCTTCTCAATGAGCCCCATTTAGAGACAATGTGTATATACATATATATAATTGCTACAGGTAACTTTCTATATTTATAATCATGCATACATGGTAAAAGAGTTCTAATAAAAATAGACATTAGTAGTAAGTCACATATATTCAATATTTACGGGGAATTGGAAATGCACTATGCTTATTCTGATGTTGGTATAAAAGTAAGTGATGTTTCTGTTAAGCTCAGATCCTCTAGCAATCTCAGAGTTAATATGCAAGAATCATAATGAAGTTTAAATGTAACACAGCACATGTGTTCTATTCTGATAAGGCTTACTATTGTCAATAAATGGAGTGAAAGATCAACTTTGATCTCAATTCATAAAAACCATCTATTGCACTGACAGTTCCACAAAAATGGCCCACAAATTAATGATCATGTTTTCAATAAAAGATACAGATGGAACACCGATTGAACTATATGGATTACTGATTGGTTTCATGAACCCTAAAATAACACTTACTGTACATGTCCTTATTAACCTAGAAACAAGCTTTAAATTCTTTTTAAAACAGAGGCCTTCATTAAAAGCTTGTTCATATTGCAGTTTTTCCAAGGCGGTTGAGAGTTCGGAGTATCTTACCATTTTAAAAATCAAAATGATAGTATTAACATCATATATAACTGCTGGTAGCAAGGTCTCAAATACTGATAGACTTCAGCTGATTTCTGCTCTATAAGTATCTAGAAGATGGGCTCTCCTGTTCTATCTTCTGGATATTCAGGATCCTATAATTTAAAGTAACCTTTACAATACCGCTGGATCTTTTATATATACTTGAATTGTTACCACCCATTCTAAGTGGTAATGGCAGCCCAACAGCTCACCAATCTCCATCTTTGACTATTTCAAAAAGATCTGCTGGACTTGTCACTTTTCCTACCCAGCTCATGATCTATTTTTCACCCTCCTCACCATTCTCCCCTGATTCTCCCTAGTATCTCAGTTGCTGGCTTCATCTTACTTAGATCTGACTCATTCTGTGCTGTAGAGCACTTGACTCTCAGATGTCAGTCATGAACTTACCTGTATTTTCCTGTATTTACAGATGCCTTCTTGGTGGCACTGTCTCCACTGTACTGTCTAAATCCCACCATGCCTTTACCTATGAATTGTGATCCTATCAGAGACTCTTTGCCCTTACAGCCTAACAGCCTGCCAGGGTCTCTGAAATAAGAGTAGTAATTCTCAGCTAACTATTTTCATGAACTTGGTTTGGTTTTTGTTTTCTATTATAATTACTGGTTGGATATGATGAATACTTATTTAATTAGGGCTAAACTAGTAGGTCTCTCAGATTCTGACCTTTAACCCACACAACTCTGACTACTTCAGGTTTAATACTTTAGAAGAAGTATTTCAGTATCATTTTCAGTTCTTATGTACATTGGAGTTACTAGGATGCTTCTTTTTTTATCCTGTATTATAGCAGTAGGATTTACTGTACTTTGTAACATACATGTAGGGAAGAAATGTAAGAAAACAAACTTGATTACCAAGAAAAATGCTAGTACACTATTTCCAAAGAGAAATGTAAATCATTAATAAAGATTTTGCTCACTTTTAAATTCATTGTTTGATATCTTGCAGTACATTTATCTAAAAAGGAATCAACATAATACTTAATAAATCATTAAAGAGATACAAGTTTGTGGTCAACATAGAATTCATATGTGTTAAAATTAATGATTATATCATTAAGTTATACAGAAGAATACTAACAGGTATTCCAGCCTAATAACCTCATAGTTTAAACACTACTAGAAACCAGTGTGCATGCAATTCAATTCAGTGATGGAAAGCAAAGCATGGTGGGACTCAATGAAGCTTAAAGCACACCTAAATAAAGTGAACAGACCTAAAATGCATATTCAGGTAATAATAAAATAAATTCTATATAATCATGCAAAGAAAATAATAGGGAAGCATTATAATCAAGATCCCAGTGCTAGGTGAATAGCTCAGTGGTCTAAGCAACTGCCTGGCAAATGCAAGGGCCCGGGTTTGACCTCAGTACTGCATGCTGTACTGGCCCTGAACCCCCAGATATGCGGGCCCCGAAACTGGGTATGGTGGTGTACACCTGTATTCCCAGCACTGGGGAGGCTGAGACAGGAGGATCACTATGAGTATGCGCTATGTCGTGAGACCCTGTACCAAATAAGTAAATAAAAGATTAAAAACAAAAGATTTAACAAAAAAGATCAAAGAAAATGAATAAGATGCTTTGCTCCCTTCACAAAAGAGCTAGCAAGCTAATTCCTATTTAGCATATTATAATGCTATAAGTGAGTTCATTGAAGGATGAACAAAGCATTATGCAAACATAATAACCTTAGAGGTTGGTCTCATTCCTGACATCTTCAGTTCTAACTTCCTACAATAGGCTAGAGATGGAAATAGGTAAGTGGCAGATGGGAGATCTCTCTACAACTCATTCTTATAAATATTCCAGAGACTTAAGCATATGCTTCACCTTATCTTGCATTCATCACTGAGAAACAGTAGACGTTCAAAAGTCATAAAATGAAAAATTGATGAACTTTGTAACAGAATTGAACAATTTGTATGAATTTCTAATAATTAGATGAAAACATTGAATGATTTGATGAAGAACTTTAAAAAAATATATATATTTGGTTGTTACAGGGGCTCCATTATGCAGCTCAGACTCACAGCCTCCTGCCTGTAGCCTTCCGAGCACCGGGATTTTAGGTGTGCGCCACTACACCTGGACTCTGTGGCTGGCTCAGCACGCCCTTGGGGCCAGTCTGGTGTGGCATGTGATGCCAGGGGTTGAACCGTGCTCCCTACACTTGCCTAAACTTGCCTAAGCAGCCATTTTAGTCTACTGAAGTATTTTGCTGACCCTGATGAAAAACTTCTAAAAGAAGGTAAAGAATGCAAAATATTTAAAAAAGATATAAGAAGAGCATCTTTCACAAGGATTAAAAGAGCTCTGAAATTTCCATTGAAAAATAAAATGGCATGAAATTTCAGTAAATAATACTTATGAAAATTCAAGGAAAATTGGACTGCTTTCTAAAGTGATATACATTGAGAACAAATTTAGTTTGAAATCAACTTGATTATAAAGACACACTTTATGAGAACAGAAAAACTCCAACACTAGCATACACATCCTTGGTAAAATATAAGAAAAAATGTATTAATACTATCATTGAGCATTTTGGTTTCATGAGCATAAGACATTTATGAAGCTGTAGAACTAGGAAGCCATATCTGAAAAATTACCTTTAAGATATTTTAATAAGAATTGTTAAAATTTAATAATAGGTGAGGTTAGAATGTTCACTTGAAAGTATTTGTCTAAGAATATGTTCAGAATATAACTATGTTAATCCCTCATGAAATTCTATATAATATTTAACATGCATAAACTTTGTATTCTTATGTTTATGTATTTATTTATTTTTCATCAATTTACATTTGTGAACTGATACTAGACCCCCAGGATATAAAATAAATGATTTTCAAAGATTTTAAACCTAGTGTCTAAACCTAGACCCAGAGTCTAAATCTCGAGTCAGAGTCAAAGAATCTATTGCAATGCTAATTTAATAAAGTTCTAAGATATATACAGGCTCTTAGTACTCTTAGAGGGCCACTTAGGTCAAGTTGCTATGATTTTTTGTGAGGATTTCCCACAAGTATTTTCTTTACTGAGTTTTGAAGGAAAAATTCAAGTTAAAGAAAACTGTATAAATGGATGGGAGAACGAGCATTCAACATTTAAAAATTCCTTGTGGCTCATGATACCTGTGATAAAAATTGAGGAAGACAGATGATGTCTGCCATTACTGAGTCATAGAGGGCATTTTACTCCATACTGAAGAGTTGAGGTTTGTTTTGTAGGTCAGGAGTGACCACTGAAAAATTGATATCAGAGAAATGACATCATAAAATTTGCATTTTGGATGCATTACGAAGGGCTGATTAGAGTAGAACAAAATGAGAGTCTAGTAAGAAGGTCCTGAAACATTTCAGTGCTAAATGATAACATAGGGCAAGAGGATGGATTTGATATTTATGAAATTAATACTTTGATAATCAAATAAGAGTGCTGGTTGAAGTAACAATACATAAGGATTCCCTGATTTCTAGTTTGTGCCCCTGGTTAGCTGAAGGTGTATGCTGTTTATAAGAAAATTAAAGAGGAAAAGCGGATTTTGAGAGAATGATAGTTTTGAATATGTGAGGATTGAAGAAATTATGAAATGTCCATTTTGCTACAATTAGGATTCTGTTCTATTGAGAAATCTGGAGCTCATAACATTATCATTTTAGTTTGGTTGTGCCATGACAAAATACAGGTGCTCCTAACTTACAGTGGGGTTATGCCTGAATAAATCCATCATTAGCTGAAAATACCGTTAATAAGAAATGCATCTCACTTACTGACCATCAGAGTGAGCAACAGTATACTTTTAGAATGTCAGTTATTTACTATCATGGTCACATGGTGTACTAGGAGGTGCAACTTATGACTACTACTGAGTGAAAACTGTGCCACATACCAGTATCTGGAAAAAAGATAAAACTTAGAAAGTCAAAGTGCAGATTCAATTGAATATATATCACTCTTGCACCTTTGTGAAGTAAAACTGTGATAGTTCAAGGATGCCCTGCATCATAGAAAGGCTAGCCCTACAGACCAGAAGTTCATTTCTGTTCTGAGTCTAAAGGCTAGAATCGAAGATCACAGTCCAAAGTCCAGCTTGTTTGCTTTCTCCTGAGGTTCCTTTCCTGAGCTTGTGGGTGGCTTCCTTTTTGCTGTGCCCACACATGATCTCTGCTCTACAGACAAATTTACATACTTGTTGTTTCTCTGTGTAGATGTTTCCTCTTTTAAAAAAACAACCAGATTGAATTGGTATTTATTTTAATAGTCATTATTATTATTATTTTCCTAACATGTTTTTTAAATCCAGGTCTCCAATTACAATCACAGCCTGAAGTTTTGGGACTTACGTGTTCAACTTCAATTTCACAACTCATCCAGAAACAAATCTGATCTGCACACAGATTTGACTCACTGACTGTAGGTGATAACTGAAGCAACATTATCATACATAGTATCACATAAGGAGAAACACTAGGGAGAAAATTGGCTGAGAATGACTAAAATATTACTACAGACAGGGAGAGTTGTTAACAGAGGGGCCAGAGGAGTCAGACACTTAGGAAAGAATTGTACTATAAAAAAAAAAAAACACACAGGCATTACAATAGCCAGGATTAGTCAATAGCTTTAATTACTCTGAAAATATCACCATGGTGTCTGCAATGTATCCAATGGCTGTAACAACAAAGAGTGCACTGACAATTTCAGCAAAAGTGGTTTTTGGAGTAGAAGTTGAGATTGTGAGTAGATGAGAGTTGAGGGGTGAAAATTTCTCTTTTAAGTGGAGTGAAATCCTTTATGAAATTATTCAATATTAAGAAGGAAAGGAAGGTGAAAAAGAATTCAAAGTCTCTCCAAATGAGCATATCCAACTATTATAATAAATCACTAGAGATAAACAGGTTGAACATATTTTAGAAAGAGGGGATATTGATAAAGTGAGGTTACTCAGGAGGCATGAAGAGATCAAAATAAGTACATGATTAGCTCTGAAGTAGCTGCAGGATTGCTCCTTGAAGACAGGAGGGCCACAGATGAGAAGTTTGTTTCTCTGTATGTATATTGTTTTGGTTTTCTTAAATAAAGTTTCCTTGTAAAATCCAGGCTGGTCTTGAGCTCATGCTGTAGCCCAGGCTGTCCTTAAACTCAAGATGGTCCTACTGCCTCAGTCTTATCAGTGCTGGGATAAGTGTGCATTACCACTCCTGGTATGAGAGGATTTTAGATACAGGTAAAAGTGAAAACTAGAGGGAGGCAACAAGTTGAGGAAATTTTAGTAGATGCGTTTTGAAGTGAGAAAGAATTAACTAAATCACTGGATCTTGGTTGTGTGATTCTTTCTTCTTTTCATGTTCTGCAGAAGTTGAGTGGAGAAGTTGAGAAGTAGTCTATTGAGATGTTGCTGTATGGTCAGGAGTGAGGTAGGCAGATAAGGGGCAGGGAATGCTAACAAAATACTGGTTGAAAGTGGGCAACACTGTGTGTGTGCTGAGTAGGAAAACAGTATAGCTCTGATGGGAATGGCAGTTTTAGCAACTCTCTGAGTCAGGATGTTGGAGAAAGTAAATAAGTCTAGGAAGGTATTTAAGGCAGGAATCATATGGAAGAAGGAAAAAGTGATTTAGACTAGAAACTTGGCCATTTAAGAGAGCAAAGGTTATGAGACCCTGAGGGGGGAGGGGAAAGAAAAAGGAAAAAGAAAAAGAGAGCAGAGGGTATATTTGTAAGTGACTATAAGTTCCCAGGTGAGATAGTATAGAATCTGTGGATGATGGAAGAAGAGTTGAAGGAATGATTGTCAGAACCCAGAAAGTCAATAAGCTTTACTTTAGTCAGGATGCATAGAGAAAATCTTCTAGAACATTGGTGAGCTGTGGTTTATAGATGATATGAGTTTTTTTATGTGGCAGGGTGGCAGGGAAAGGAAGCTTGAGAATGCCCAAGGTTGAATGGCTTTTCATATTCAATTTGGAATCTCTGTTGCAAATATATACCCTGATGTTTTAAGCTTCTATATACCACTTACCTAGAAATTAACTTGCCAACTACTTGGGAAATGACTTAGTGGCATTTGTAGAGAGTTGATGTCTTATGAAAAGCCAGGAATATTACCTAAGTAGGTCCTGTACCTAGTACTTCAATTGGTCAGCTTTGGTGTACATGAGGAATCTGATGACTATATACTTGATCATCCAATTCAAAAAGAAGCTTCCTCATCTTATGAAGATAGGCAAATTTGCAACATACAAAGGTAAAGAAGTTGGAATGTGGGGCCAGGGAGATGGCTCAGATGGCTTCTCTGGCAAGGGCCTGAGTTTAATCGCCAGTTCCACCAAAAAAAAAAAAAAAAAAAGAAGAAGCTTCTTTTTGAATTGGATGATCAAATATATAGTCATCAGATTCCTCATGTACACCAAAGCTGACCAATTGAAGTACCAGGTACAGGACCTACTTAGGTAATATTTCTGGCTTTTCATAAGACATCAACTCTCTACATTCAGTTATATTTCTGAAAAATTTATGTAGTTGGAAGACGAATACAAGTTTAAACAAATATAATTATAGTTTGAATCACTGGTTGACAATTCTTCTAAAGGTGATAACATCAGCAATTTATAAAGATTCCTTTGAAAAAGTCAAAACACAGGAAAGTCAGAGAGGGATAAATCACAATTTTGTAGTGAATGTCTGACATTACTCCTAAATACAACAGACTTTTGGAGAGATGGGTGGTGATTTCTGAGAGTGGCAGGAATGGGAGTCTACTTAGCAAAGAATCCCTGGGCCTGAAAACTCAGCCATTCTCCGTATTTGTGAGCTCAAGAATGTCTGACATAAGAGGATCTAAGGAATGATAAATGGAACAAAATAAAACAGCCAACCATCACACCATGTGAATAGTAAAGATTAACATGAATTTCACATATTTGTTTCTCAGGAATGATTTAAAAATGGAAGCCCAAAAACTATGTAATTATGAAAAGTGACATTTGTTTTTGGACAAAAGAGCAAGTTGGAGAAACTTTTAAGTCAAAATGCATAGTAGTAGTGACTTTCTAAATTTGGAGAACTCTGGCTTACAGGAAGCCTAATTGTAACTAGTATATATTTACTTTAGAGGCAATAGATTCACCTTTTGAAGCAGATTCCACTAGAAGTAGATATAAACTTTCCCCCTAGCTTTTAGGGTTGTTGTTATTGCATGTGTCAGTGTATGTGAATTTAATGCTGACAAATGTGCCATGGAAAAAGCATAATTTCTAGCAGCGTTAGAATGGACTAAGTGCTGAAAGTTTCCTCCTAGACACTTACTGCTGCAGCTTTCACAATTCATGGAAGTTCAGTGAGATGACTTTGCCTCTGGAGATTGCCATTTCTATATTCCACACCTCATGAAGCTTAGAGTTTGGGAAAGCATTAAACTTCTGTCTTGTCCTTTTCAAGCTGGAGACAGTGTTTGTGGCTAGCTTTGCAGAGGGGTGTCTCTATGTCTCTCTACCCAAGGAGGAGCATGGCACCTGCTGTGAAGAATAGCCTCTTGTTTTCTTATATCCAGAAGGCCAAGTCAATAAACAGTGGAAATAACTCACTATTCCTTGTTTTTCTTTTTTAATTCTACCATTTGATCTCAATTCTCTTTGTGATATTATTCTAGCAGTTTAAAAATCCTAAGGTTCTTTTAGAAGCAAAATACAAAGTTATATTTCTGATCATATTGTAACTTAGTTGACCTTAGAGAAGGACACTGATGAGCCTCAAGGTATTTATTTGGATGTTATGAATATTACTTCTGAGTAACTCATTACCATTCAGACTTCTGTTCTAAGCATGTGCAACAATGAGGCAAAATCCTTAGTTTTTCCTAACAAAAAAGAAAGCTGAGGAGCTCTGCTTATTAAATCCTAGTTATTTGATTCTGCTAAAATCCATTTTGAATGTCTTAATATTTTACAATTATCATGTCTTCCATAAAAAGAAAGAGCTTTATCAATCCATTTATACACTAAAGTTGACAGAACTGACTGTTAAAAGTTGTTTGAGAAGAGCTTTTTAGAGACAGCATAATCTATAAAACACGTTTAAAAGGAACTGATCAAATTTTGCAGCTGGTCCTAGATAACAAAGAAAAATGCCAATGTAGTGAAAGATGAAAACTGAAACGATTTGGTAGCTCTATCATCATAAATATCAACGAGCACTGTAATTTTAATGTTGCTGAAATTGGCACTAGGGCATTATTGATTTTCTGTATCATCTAATGGTTTCCTGCAAATATCTTTTATAAAAATGCATTATACGTCTCCTTAATAATCTTTTCTCGAGTCATATACTACCAAATCCTGCAGAGTACTACTCATTCCACAGTAAGTTAAAGTCATTAACCACATTTCTATTAAAATTTTATTACACTTAAACTAATACCCTGAAACTGATGCAATGTAATTTTACTATTCGCCTAACTACCATGATTGTTTCATGATAAGAAACATTTTAAAAATCAGAAAAAATCCTAAAAGGATAATTAGAATTTATGAAAATTTGATTTTTTGGCACACCTAATGCAGGGATAATTATGTCAAAGGTTATTGTTATAATGGCTTTCTTTTTCCAGGGATGCTTTCCCTCTCTTCTTCCTTAGTACTTTTCACTTGAGCAAAAAGATAGTTCATTCATGACTTAAGTAGAGTGTATATTAAGTTTTTTGAATTCCCAGCTGTTTTACATCTTGTTATAGAAGAATTACCCTACCACACAGTGTTTGAAGGATACAGATAGAAGATAATTATTGAACTTTATGTTACTACTGATGTGTGAAAAATTTCAAGGAAGAAAACCTGTTCATTTTGATAATATAGGCATATCAGTTAAATGTACAACCCATCCCATGAAAATTTTGTTCTTAGCACATTTTTTCCCTAGTCAGCCATTTTTCAAGAGTGCTTTGGTGAATTTTATTTTTGGGCATATGTGAAACACATATTTTTATTTATTTATTTTTTAATGTATGTAGTTGTCACAGGGTCTCACTATGCAGCTTGGACTCATAGTGACCCTCCTGTTTTCAGCCTCCCCAGCGCTGGGATTACAGTTGTATACCACCACACCTGGACTCTGTAGCTGGCTTAGTGCACCCAGGGGCAGGGCTGGCACAGCATGTGGTGCCTGGGATCGAACCCAGGTCCCTGCAGTTGCCTAAGCTTGCCCAAGCAGGTGCTTTAGTCTGCTGAACTATCTCCCCAGTCCCCAATGATGCACATATTTTAATATGCATGTACTTCTTTTGGATTACTCAGGTACAGTAATAAAGGTTTTAGTTTGTGGGACATTTAATGTACCCTTTATTTCTCTTGTCTGGGGCTGTCAATTGTCCTTGGTCTTAGAGGTCACCTTTACTATCTCACACCTGATAATATTTGTCTTTCTTGGGAGGGAAATAATCTGAGAACAGACTCTACTGACGCGTCTGTCTGGCTATACTATTTTTTTGTTCTTTTTTTTTTTAACTTCTACTTTCTTCTTTTTGTGAAACTCAAGAAAAGAGAGAGACTGGATCTATTCATGTCTGCTGAGCAGAAAGAGAAATTGGATGGTTATGAGGTTAGCTATATTTGGTTAAAATCTATTTTTAGATGAAAGGAGACTCACAGGGCATTTCTAGGGTTCTCTAATACTTTTAATATCACTCATAGAAATGGCATACAAAGCTAATGTCTCATCTCACCCATTGTAGTGCTTCTTAGATTCTCCGGAATTTAAGAGGACACACATGTGCTGATTTGTCTCAGCACACTGATTTTTAGATGTTTCCATGATACAGTGTAGTGTTCATGTTCTTTCTTACCATTGTAAGGAATTAGAGATGTGTGTAGGCCAGCGACAGCATGCCACCCCATGAGGATCTGTGGACAGCTGCAAGGATCCTGAGACCACTTTGAATCTGTATGCAAAATACTTCTAAGTATGTGTTTCTGCAGCCCTTGGGAAGGTACACAGATTTACTCGGCTCTTAACGGCCCACCCCCAGTTATGAATCTTTGTAAAGGGAGCACACTACACTAGAGCCACACAAGATTTTCCCTAATGATACTTAAAATCAGAAATCAAAGCATATCCACTTACTGTAGTAAAAGATTTGTTTCAGCAGAGGGAAAGGTGGCTAAGTTTAAAACTGGTCCAGTATTCCACATCCAAGGAGGTGGCTGATGGAAATCCAGCTTTAGACTTACTTCATCCTTATGGAGTCTTTTGCATAATTTATGCTCTTCTTATTCTGCTTCTTTCTGTCTCCCCATTCAACACACTTTTTTTTTTCAGTTTTTTATTTGCCTCTTTGTGTGTACAGCTTAAAAAATTCAACTAGGGAACTGAGAATTCTTGAATAAGTTTGGCTCTAAAGTTTCCTTACTATAAATTTCCAAAATACTGAATTAAAAAATTTAAATAATCTATTTGTTTTTCTATTAAATTACCTAGAGACAATAATGGGAAGGTCAGGTAAAAAGAGGTGGATGGAAGTACAGTCTGGGATGGCATCTCGGGTACCAGGGGAGTGCCCGTGTGCCTAGCGGGACACTGCTAACTCAGCGAGCTTGGGCTTGGATCTGGGGCAGGGATCAAGTACTGTTCTGTCCTCATGAGCTAGGCATGACTCACAGTCTGGACAGGGAACCAGGAAATGAGAACATTCTCACTTGCACATATGCTGACGTCTGCTTAAGTAAATAGGGGCAAACTTCCAATGTGCAGCTCCTGGGGTCACCTAACATACCATTCACATTCTGTGGCCCTGCTTTAGGAAACGGTATTTCTGTTAGATAACTGTATCTTCTGTGTTAGTATCTTTAGAAAGTCGCTTGTTACTTGACACAGATAAATACTGGGAACTGGCCAAGTATATTTCTCATTCCCAAGTGGTAGGTATTCCTTTTTTTCTCCCAGTTGATTGTGGCCTATTAATCGTTTCTTTTTCGATTCCATTGGTCAAAATGTATTACCCCAACACCAAAATGGCACACTTAACATCATAGCTTACAATTTGTCACAAACATTAATATTTGAGTTATTATTTGTAAAAATAGGAAGCATATATAAAATATTATCTGTAATTAGTAATGGAGCAATTGCAAATTTATCCTTGATTGGATAAGCACACTTATGGAGGATTTTTCCATTTGTTACTTGAACAACTGTGCTTGTAATAAGCAGACATAACCACAGAAAGATCCAATCTAGTTTGATCATTGTAGCACTACTGAAGAAAAGGAGATGGGTTGTATGAGTCAATTATCGTAAAGAGAATGGAAAGTAAATGACTCCAGCGATTTCTTTTAGATTAGTATAAGCAGCACAGAAAACCTCCCGATTTTCCTTCTTCCTCCTTAACTAATTTTATGTGTGTTTTATTGCTAGCAAGTCCACAGGCATACACAACACCTTTCCCTCATACACTAAGGAAATAAAAGCTGTTGACAATATTTGGAAAAAAATAAAGCCTGAAATCTGTTTTTATATTACACAAACATACAACTCAGTAAAATGAAACCAGTTAAAGAGAAATTAACTCAATTTAAGCTACTGAAAAGTACACTGGTATATCAAGCAATGTTATATGTGTAAAACACATTAAGGTTGGGAATTGCCTTTGAGAGCAAATGTCATGTTCAACTGAGGTATCTGCTGTGTTCTGAAACATAAAACTATGGAAGGACCGAACTGTGAACTCATCAACCAACTCATAAATAAACAAAATTACATTATTCAGCAATTAGTCAATAGTTTATTTTACTATGATATACAAACATACTTCTGACTCTAGCTTGCATCTAAATATTCACTTTTTTGTGGTATTACCTGAGTGGCAAGATGTAATTTACAAATTAGGATGCCATTGACATGACACAAAACTCAACTTTTCTGGAAAGATGAGCAGCATTTTAGATTGGCAGTTTTAAAATTTGATTAAGAAAGCTATGGCATCATAGAATTTATAGAAGTGATAAGCCAAACAAGTTATATAACACCAAAAATTTCTAAATAGCCTTCAATTATTTTTCACAAGATATAGTCTAGGATTCTAGGATATTAGACTTGGAAAATGTTTTTCTGTTTGATTTGAACATTCTAACTTGGTTTACCTATGTCCAAAGATCTCTTCTACATATTTATTGGGTTTAGAACAATTAAATTACTAATATAATTAGTGTCTAGATAAAACATGGAATCAACTAAATGAAAACCAAGGATTCATGAATTCTGTTTTCCTACATCACTTGCTTTTGCATGTGTCCTTATAGTTGTGCTTGTGCTCTAAAACCTACCTTACAATTTCAAAGTAACGACAAGTCTACTAATTCATTATTATCTTTTCATTGCTATCTTGTTTGTTTCTTCCTCTCACCTTTTCTTTCTACTTTTGTTCCTTCTCTTTTCTTGTTTTCTTCTATTAAAGAAGTTATTACATAAATTTTAACATGAGCATAGCAGTGCATTACATTCAAAATACAAATATACTAACTTGAATATCAGTCTTATATATAAAATTATATTTAAAGATGTTTATGATTCATTTTCTTTGAGGACTCATAAAGTATTTTGATGAAGGCCAAATAAACACATCTTTAAAAAGCAGTTAGAGCAAAAGACATTCAAGATGGTAAGAAGGCTAAAAGCTAAGTGTCCAACAAAAACTAAAACACTAATGCAAGAGAAATTGCCTGATAATCATTCAGAATCAAAGTATGTGTGTGTTCACAAGTCTGTACTTAAAAGGACTTTGGCAATGAAAGGAAGGCCAGGATGATATTCATTAAAGATCAGGCAGACATTAGCTCACGTGCATTGACTTCTGCTCTCCTATGCAAATTTCTTAGAACTATTGCTGGATCACTGAGCACAAGTGCTTTAAAGTGTGTATAATGGTCAGGAAACTAATTGCTGGCTCTTGAAAGACAGAAAAGCGGAGAGACACTGAAGGTCAAGAACTTCTGTATAGGGCATGTGTATACTACTCTTGCAACCACATTAACCTGGGTTTTAATTTGCCATATAACAAGTGAGAAAACTGTCATGTTACAGAAACTAATCATATACTTGTAAATACATGTATGCCATAAATGCATATTTATAAACAGGAAAGGGTGAAGTTTAGTAGGTAATTATTTAGGGACATAAAATGGTGGGGTGAATGGTTACATAATCTGTAAATACCGTAGTTTTTGCTATGAATAACAAATTGTCAAGAAATAGAAGCTCATGATACATAGGGAAATAAATGATCCATATTTAATTGCACAATCATTTTCACATTTGCTTTTGTTTTATTTACAGAAAAACAATTTTTTTTTTTTTTGGCAGAACTAGGGACTGAACTCAGACCCTTGTGCTTGCCAGGCAAGCACTTATTCTACTGAGCCATCTCCCGAGCCCCAAGAAAATAAACTATTAGGAAGCTTTCTTTATATGATCTTTGTTTCTTTTTTATTTATTTCATTTCTTTCTAAGTCTTCTTCCTCTTCTTCCTCCTCCTCCTCCCCCTCCTCCTCTTCTTCCTCCTCCTCCTCTTCTTCCTCTTCCCCCTACCCCTCCTTCCCCTCCACTCCCCCACCTCCCCTTCTCCTCCTCCTCTTCCGTATTTTAGGGAAGGGTCTACAGGGTGTTCAGGTTCTCACTCTAAATTGGACTCGAGAAGATTCGCCTGTTTACAGCTCCCAAGAGCTGGGATCACAGGTCTGTGCCACCACACCCAGCTTCACCGCACCCATCTCAGCACACCCTGGGAGTGGGGCCTGGCAGAGGAGGCCTGGGGATCAAGCCCCTGCTTGAAGGTGCTTTAATCTGCTGAGCTATTTGGCCAGTCCTGTTTCTTTTTAGTTAGAAGACTGAGTGTACAATGGTCACTCAACTGGAAGAAAGACTAGAACCTGATGAAGACAGTCAAATCTTGTTTCTGTTTTGGACAACATATATAAAATTAAAAAAAAAATTAGATAATAACATTATAAGTAATAGTATATCATGTCCATATGTTGAATTAGTGGGAAAAAAAATCATGTTCCTTGTAATAGTTCAACATGACCATCCATAATATTTCGAACACACCAAACCTATATAGGTTTCGTTACTGGTTTTGAACGTGGTGGAAATTAGTTTTCTACTTAAATAACTTGTAAATTTACTTACTATTTTACTTGTGATATGCAATCAACACTACAACATAACATTTTAAGCAATGGAAACTTTCACAAGTACAATATAAACACATGAGACAAACGTGCATTTGCCAGTCATGTTCTACTACTATACATGCAGGATCTAAGTATGTTACATAATTTCACACACAACTGCTTCTTTCCAGGTGGTACCTCTGGTAGCACCATGTTCTTTAGATCAGGTCTCTGGCAAGGGGACCACATGGCTGCATCATCTGCAGCAGTAGTTGTGACTCACAGTCATAGTTACTAAGGACTTTGGAAGCGTAAATTCTCTTCCTTCAGTTCTACTGTGGGCTATACTGTAGCCCAGAAGCATTTGTGCTAGAGACCCTCCACATACCTCGGTACAGGGGAAGACACCACAGGGTCAGAGGGGGCAATGATCTTCTCCTTCTCAGGCCCTTTCCTCCCTGGAGACACATTTGCTTCTTATTTTCCTCTCACAACTTCTGAGTTTTAGACACCTAGGATTTCTCTTATTTTCTAAAATCTACCCTAGCCAAATTATTTATTCAGATAGTTATATACTGAGGATTGTTACATAAACAGTAAGGAAGATTCTAATCCCTATGTATAGCTACCTTTTGTGATATTTAGGCTTAAAAGTCTTATTGATCTTTGTATTTGCTCAGTACTCAGGACAGTTCTGCTGGTACAGATCTGTCTCACAGTATCTGCCACATGCCTCAGGTGTTAAATGAATGTGTAAGTGTATAAGGGGGAACACCCCTCTGGACATCATTCTTGTAACACAGTATTTTAATGTAAGGCAGTAAGATTATTTTACTAATTAATAAGAGATTAAATATTATAGCAATGGAAACCAAGTCCAGGCTAGCAGCATATCAAGATGACTAGCCGATCATGTGATGGTGTTGCTGATTTAGGTGATGACTTAATTTTCCATGATGTTATGGAGAATGATCATAGTTAAAAATAAAGCACAGAAAACTTGGCCAAATGAGAGAGCATCACCTTATTAAAACAAGTTTGGATATTTTATATGTTTGTTTCAATCATATACATGAATTGCTTCTTCTGATGTCCAAACTCCATAAAACCCAATAGACACTATATATCATATTTCCCAGGTTAAATTTATTTGATTAAAACGGAAGCCTCTCACCTGTTTTTGTGTTTCTGGCTTATTGTGCCTGTGGTCTGTGTTTAAGCCTTAAAAGGCTACAGGTGGAGTTGTGTCTAGATGTAGGGAAATGGAAGAAACATGGGGGACTCAGCCTCTCACTCATGTGGACTTTCAGCTATCACTACTGATAGGTTTTCTTCTTGAAAAATTGTTTTCTCTTGTGTGAAATATCAAACACCCATGTGCAATTTTCCTCATGGCACTGGATTAGATGTATGGATCAACTTCTGTTGGAAATGTGCATAAGGCATTAGAAAAGTAGGAGTGTGAACACCTTTTTATAAGTTCTGTAAACGGAAACAAGAATACTAACAAAATCCTTCTGACTGTGTCACATTGGCAAAGAATAAGCTCAAGTAATACAAATCTGCATAAATCCACCCATTATTTAAAACCAGGACAAGGCAAAACACACGGCTGATGGGGATAATTTAAGAATATAATCTTCAGTACATCAAAGGTCAACTAGGGTTCCAAATGAGGGCCAAAATCAAAACAAATACATTCTGACATATGTGCTTATGCATCCCTGTTTTCATACCTATCTTGACAAAAAAATCATTTGCCTATTCCTAATAACAAAGGTTCAAATTATCCTTCAATGTTTTTGACTTAGTTTTTTAAAAAAAGGTTGCTGCATATTCTATATAAATAATCTCTCCAATATTAGCAATAAGAACACATTCACCTGAGTTCTACTTCTCTGTATATCTGGTCCAGTAACAATTTCCTTTTTTCACTGCATGGTTATTATAGTTATTACAGCTGCTTATTTCTTTACGTGACTCCTTAACCACCCCCCTAAAAAATGACACTTTCCCTCTCTGAGCAAGCTCTGCTACAAAGGTACACCCCCTCTGCTACAAAGGTACACCCCCTACCCTCTTGGTGTAAAGAGGCTTTCTTGGGACAAAAGTTTGTTGCACTTGCATGTGCGGCCCAGAGGTTTCCTACAGTCTCAGCTGGATAGGTCCCTGGGAAAGGGAATAGCTAGCATATCACATTTTATGATGCGGCTGCCAGATTGTTGTTCCCCTTTCTGTACCTCCTAGTCGTTCTGCATGAGGGACTCCCAAGGGTGAACCGGAGAGATAAATGAGGTGTTGAGGGGAATAATAATTTTGCATAAGGTGAAAGGATAAAGGGAGAGTGAAAAACATTTGTGCTTAGCCACAGAATCAGTCACATTAATTAGTCTGTGCATGACACAACTCCACAATTGGAAGTGAAATTTATGAAAAGAGAATCATTAAATGGATACACCTCATAGATAAATATCACTTGAATGCTACACTTCACAGCCCTTCCACATTGTATAAAAATTACTTCATTTTTCATGATCTTATTAAAACACATTATGGAGATACACTTGGATATGAATCCTAAATACTTAAACTTAGCATGCTCTGTGTATTTAAAATATAATGAAAGATCAATTTCTACAATTTTTGATCTAGGCGCTTGCTTTACAGTGACAAACTATGACAGGACATGGTCTTCTGTGGTTCATTTAGTAGAATACAATACCGTGAATCAAGTGCCACTTGTTAGTATGTGCATAATCTAAAAAGTGGGAGCTTATATTTACCTCTAGCATATAGACTCAAGCATTTTGCACTTGCTCACTTTCTGATTTCGCTCAGCTTAGAATACTGCAAAATGCTGTGTTGATAAGTATATCATGGCTAAAGGCCAAGAAGGCCAGGCTAGCCTCGGAAAGAGATAATACACTGCTATGGAACTTCTTCTAATATTTAGTACAAGACACAGGTAATCCACAAGTAACTAAAGAAGAGTCAATAGAATAGAAACATTCTTGTTTATTGAAATAATTCTAAAAAGCCTAAATTAAATATAATTTAAACAAATAAAAGAGAAAAAGTATACATATTGAGCATATGTAATCAAGGTATAGGTTTTGTTCTTTAATCTCCATCTACTGTATGTTTCTATTGATTAGTTATATGGATAATATTCAACTAAAATATAGGTAATTCCTCAAATTCAAAAGGTAACTTTTTCTAATGTTTTATTTTTCTCACTAATATTCAACTAGCTATTTTTGGATTGTGGGGTTTAAAATATACAAAGTAATCAAATTTAAGTGTAAAACTTAGTTTTATTGGGCCAGCCAAATAGCTCAGCAGATTAAAGCACCTGCAAGCAGGCACAGGGGCTGGAGGTTCTTGTCAGCCATGCCCCCAGGTTGTGCTGAGACAGCAATTGATTGCAAGTTTATTTTGCTGTTCGTTTGTTTTTTGTTTTTTTTCGGTACTCAGGGGATTGAATTTAGGACCTTGCACTTCTCTAGTATCTCCTTGGTGAGACAGCAATTGAGACTGGGTGTGGTGGCAAGCACACCTGTAATCCCAGCTGTTGGGAGGCTGTAAACAGGCAGATCACTATGAGTCCAATCTAGTAGTGACACCCTGAACACCCTGTTGACCCTTCCCTAAAAAAAAGTAAATATATAAATAAAATAAAATTCAGTTTTATCTCCAATGGCTTTCTACTTTTTGATTTTTAACTACACTTAGAATTGACTGACACAAAAAAAATACGAAATTGTACATAACTATCAGATATCATGTGATATTTTGATATGTGCATTAACTGCAATCAGTTAAAAGTATTTGTTCCCTTAAACATTTATCCACTCACAATCCTTTTCTCTTTGTTTTGTTTTGTGAGGGAGGGTCTCACCATGTAGTCCAGGCTGGCCTTATACTCACTGTGTAGCCCAGGTTGGCCTTGAACTTGAGGTGATTCACCTGCTTCAGCTTCCCAAGTATTAGGATGGCGGAATGTGCTACCATGCCTGGGCTTCCTTTTCTCTATCCTTTTAAGGTGTACAATATCCACTTGTTATCTAGCAGTGGGCTGCTGCACTATGTTAGCGCTCCTAACTACCATAGTAGACACTGATCCACCCTTCTCCCTCACTGTCTCCCCCTAACCCTCCTCAGCTTCGGCTAACCATCATCCTACTCTGAACTTTCCTGAGATCAACTTCTTTAGATATCACAGCTGAGTGAGATCATGTGGTGCTGGCTAATTTCACGCATAACACTATCCAGTTCTATTCATATTGCTGCATGTTACACTTTGTCATTTTAATGGCTGCAGAGTACTCTGTGGTATGCAGACAGGGTATTTTCCTCTGTAGTTACTAGGCAGTGAACCTGTAGGTTGTTCTCTTTACATGGCTATAGAGAATACAGCTGTATACTTTCTCTTAATTCAATGAGAAGAAAGATTTGTACTAATAGTGTTTGGACAGGATATCATGTCTGCATCATCTGGTACTATGAAGAACCACTAAGACAACAATATTCAATGTATTAATTATTGAAACTGTCCTATTAATAGTTTTTGAAACTGCCTCATTGCTATTTGTTTCTCAATAAAATTAATTTAAAAAAGAAAAGAAAAATAGAATATAGCTGCAAAATACGAAAATGTAGCTGTCTCTTTGAAATACTAATTGTATTTCTTTGGGCTATATAACTTGGACTATGCCTTTGGATAAGATTAGTTCTATTTTTGTTTGTTAAAGTGTCCGTTTCGCACGGTGTAATGGCAAGCCCAGCTTACACTTGTCCTAGCAGTGTGCAAGGTCCTCTTTTCTTTGTATGCACACCAGCACGGTTACTTTCTCTTTTTGGTCACAGCCATTCCTACTGGCAGGAGATGATGCCTCTCTGTGGTTCTGATTTGCTTTTCTCTGGTAACTCATGGAATTGAACATGCATGTACTGCCTGGTCATCTGTATGTCTTCTTCCAAGACAAGTATCTTTATATTTATCATCCTTTTCAGTTTTCTGTTTTTCTGTGAGAAATGCAGTAGATCATGAACAATCCAGAATCAAAATCTACACTGACTTTGCTTATGTGTGTGCAGTTTTAGAAAAAGTTGAGCACAAAATTTTGCTGGGAAGGAAACATGTCCTTGTTATTAATATATTCCTTGAAAATATTATATATAAACATTTTTATCAACAAAGCAGAGTAATATTTCTTTAAGATATGCTAATATCAGCACTCTTTCTCTTATGTGATGAAAGGTGCTATCACTACAGTATAATAATTATCTTTTTTTTCCCAAGGAGCAATTAGAAATGCAACTCTGGATAAGTAATGGTATGTAAATTACCGCTGGCATCCCAAGGATCCAGTAGCTCACATATTCTTCTTTTCAAAGTTTTTTGTTTTTTTTTTTTGATTATTATGCCTAATTTATGCTACCAAATACAGGATTTATCCTTTTTTTTTTATAGCTGAGACTGCCTTTTTCAGAATAAAAGTAATTGTGTATTTCCTGGGGGAAGAATTTTTAAATTTTTTTTAAAAAGTTGCAGGACTGTGGAGGCTTCCATTAATTTTTTTGCAGGGGGCACTGGAACTCACACTCAGGCCCTTGTGCTCGCCAGGCGGGCACTTGTGCCACTGAGCTATCACCCCGGCCCTCCGTCAGATTTTAAATGAAGATCTGGGTGGCCAGGTAGTATGCTCTTGAGAAGTGGCCATATGAAGCCATGGAAATTAAGCCAATGGGACAGTGGAGACCCCAAGAATTCAGAGATGCTGGTAACATGGAAAGTCTTCAGCATCACAGGCAGCAAGGCAGAGGCCATGTGTACTGAAACTAGCAAGGCACAGAGGTAGGGCTGCCAACGCTACCTGGAACTTCACTTCAACCCCTGTAGTTCCTAAATGCTAGACGTACAGCTATTGTTTGCCCTGCTCAATTTCAGATGCTTTGGGCCTGTTCATTTCTATGCTCATATTCTTCTCTTTTTGGAATGGAAATGTTTATATTGTATCACTGTGTATCATATATTGGGAATACATAACCTGCATTCTGATTTTTCAGGGCTTTACAGCCTAGAGAGTAAGCCTTTTTCATTCTCTCTCTCTCTCTCTCTCTCTCTCTCTCTCTCTCTCTCTCTCTCAGTATTGAACATAGGGTCTTGTGCATGCCAGGCAAGAGGTCTATCAGTAAGCTACCTCTCCAGGCCCAAGACTTGTAACTTGTACTTCTGAGCAATATTAGAACTGATAAGACTTGGGAAGAGATGAGTACATTCTTGGTTGTATGCGGGTGAAGGAAATGTGCTTGTGTGTCTTGTCATGAGGTGGGAAGACTATGACAGTACAGTGAGACTATCAGTAGGATTCCCTTGAGAGCGACCTACAGGGTTAGTAAAGCACATTCCTGGTTCCTAGTATGTTTGGGTGAGCCACAGAGACGTCCTGTATGTGGCTCTGGGCCCCTTTCTCTCTGTGTTGTTATCCTGTTCTCCCTCCCAGCCATCAGGAACTGGCAGCTCTGCTCAGCTCCACCTTTGAGTCATGCCTCTGCCTTGCTAGGACATGGTGTGTGTCCTCTGACACTATGAGCCAAACTCAATCTTTCCTCCTTTAAAATGCAAATGTTGAGTAATGTGTTCCAGCAACAGGAAACCTTATTAGTGCAGTCGTAATTATTAATATATATTAATTGAATAAGTAAATGTGTTTTACCGCACTACTTCCATGTATGCATGTGCCTGGGTCATGTTTTCCTTCCCTTTGGAAGCCCTCTGGCTTCCTTTCTCTCCTTCCTTTCCTCTCTTCCCTCTTAGGTCTTTTTTTTTTAAATTTAATTTTCACATATGACAGATAACAAAGCAAGCATTGCTTGACTATTTTGTTATCTTCTGAACATTATTGTACTACTTAAATGTTCTTTTTTCTTCAAAATAATGAATTTCAGTATTGACTATACATATTACCAAAAAATGCTACAGGATTAAAAGATCTCCAGCACCATTTTGTGAGTAATGATGCATTTCTTAGATAATAATACAAAATAAAATGAAAAAAAAAAAACAATGATTACAAGACTAAACTGCTTGAGCATAGCTGTGAAAGGAAGCCTGTTTCTGAGATCTAGTCCCTAATGATGCCATTAATTAATTACGTATCCTTGGCAGAGTTCTCTTAACAGTTTTAACCTCACTTTCTTCAACATTTAAATAAGTTAGCAATAGTTTGTTTTCAAATTCTTTTCTTCCTGTGTCAATCAATTTATGAGTCCACTTGTTTTTATAATAGGTACATTCAATTTGCTATGCAGAAAAACTCATTAATGTGATTAGGCAGCTTATTAATTTTTATTCACATCAATATTCAGTCTTCTAATAAAAAGCAAGTATTATGAAATCAGAAAATGGTGCACAGTGGCTTAGTAAGAGATGTTAGTTAAGTAATGAGAAGAATAATATCCATTTCTAGGACATGCTATTCCAGATAAATATACAAGTGAGTGATAATTTTGTTGTTATATTAGAGTGTGTGTACAGTAGGCTGTAAAATCTAATTCTTCAGTAGTTTCAATCCTACATGGACTTTTGCTATCTTAAAATGTGTACAGAAAATGCCCAATTTGAAATCTAAACCAACTAATAAGCTACCAGTATGTATATACCAGAGACAAAGAATTAAAACAGTGGCTTGCTTCCTTTACTCTTATATTGAGCATGCTCATTTTTTTCTCTCCCTCTCTCTTCTGTTTGTATTTTGAGACAGGGTCTCCCTGTGTCTGTCGCTCACATTGACTTTGAACTCACTAAGTGGCCCAGGCTGGCCTTAACTTGCCATGACCTTCCTGCCTCAGCCTCTCAAGTGTTGGGATTACTTACAGGCATGTAACATGTCCAGTTATTTATATATAATCTTTAAAAATATTTTTAAAATGTTTAATTTATTTATTTATTACAGGGTCTCACTTCAGAGCTTTGACTTGCAGTGATGATCCTCCTGTCTCCACCTCCTCAGGGCTGGGATTATAGGTATGAGTCACCGTGCCCAGTTTCAGCATGTGGTACAGGGGCTTGAACTGAGGTCCTTCTGCTTGCCAGGCAGGTGCTCAGACTGCTGAGCTAGCCCTGTTCATTTTATATTTCTGTTGAGTTCTCTCACTTTGGACCGCTTGCCTGTCATGTTGCACTTCCCCTGCTTCTTTTGGCTTCACCATTCTGTATGATCTTGCCTGTTACCACCCTGCTCATCTTACACTTTTGGCTACTGTGATGTGTTTCTATTAATGTTTTGTCCTTTTCCTTTGTCTTCACTTACTGCTCTGTACTAACTTTTAGTTCAATTTCCAAATCTCAATTTGTCTGTTATTTTTATTTCCTCCTTGTTCTATTTTTTTTTTCTTTCCAGTCTATAATTACCATCACATTTACTTATTCATTATTTACTCATAAATATTTATTGTCTTAAGTGAGTGCCTTAAGATATTTCTGTTACTTTTTATGGAGAAAATATATTACCATACAAAACAGGCATTTAAAGAGGGAAAAACAAATATTTTTATTATGATTCGTTTTAAATCTGAAGTATGAAATCTGAAAAATTTTATTCATTTCTCATTCATTAAAAAATACTACCATTGTTAATATTTTATGTGGACATAATTGTAAAACAAAGCAGTACTCTTTTCTGTACCTACACTGTATAAAAGAACATCCAAGATCATGTGCACACCTAAATCTATACATATATGGAGACATACTGGAGTAAAATGTGTATCCTCTTTTCATGTTACTATATATATATAGCATGGGCCACCATGCTTGGTATAATATATACATATTATATGTATATATATGTATTCAGGGTTGACTGATGAAATGGGTAAAGTACAGCAAAGTTAATTTGACAGATATTTAATAAGGTACATAAATAATATTTGACTGAACAGCAATTAGGCAAAACCAATAAGCCATTCATGGAAATGAAAATAATTAGTTTTTTATTTCCTCAGCCAAATCTTTCAATCAATTTTTGCCATATAACCTTAGTAAGAATCAGAAAGCATTATGGTCAATGTAGCAATAAAGTAATTTAATCAGATCATTCTATTCATGTATTTATAGAAACAAGGCGGAGGGATCTTGGAGCGCAGGACCCCAAAAAGACAACCAATTTCATCAGTGGGAAAGTAAAGACGATGCCTTCGGGCTCAGGGACACCCACGGCTGCCCGTGGAGAGGCGAGTCCAATGTGCTGACTGCCCACTTTGTTAGAAAGCATGGCAGGTGTGATGTGAAGCCGTGCCTTGAAGGTAAAAATGATGCTTAGTTTAAAGCAAATTGTGCCCAAGGGCTTGTGGATTTGGATATATTAAATCAATCAGTAGAGTACTATGAACAAAGGGATGGGCAGAAAGCAGAAAAACTTTACTAACTGGAACACAAGTTCAGGGCATGGTATTATAAGCATGATGTTTTCTGAGAAATAAATATCACAACTTAACGTTACAGTGAAGTCTTTATCACTTTTAAAAACACTATATCTGAGATATAAATCCAAAAGTTTAAGGAAATAATGTCTTTGAGTTATCTTCCATAATCTAACTTTCTATAACTTTGAACACATCTGAGTTGGTTGGTGAAAAATGCACTTGGTAAATTGTTTTCCCAAAGGAATTTGATTTGCACTAATTTTGTATTGAATCTCTTTGCTGAGATGAAAAACACAACTATTTCATCGTTACCTTGCATTTGACCTGAAATGCCTTCATTGAGAGACAAATCTTTGCACTTCATTTTCACCTTGTTTTCCTCAGTACAGTGGAAACCACACATCCACACACACAAGCTTAGATTGGCAAAGACTTCTCACTGCATATTGCTCTAGATGAAAACCACAAAGCAGGTTCTGAGTCATCAGAATACACACAAAAAATACAAATGCTAGCTTTAAGACAGAAAAAGAAAATCGGCACAAACAAAGCTGGGAGTCCATATCTAATTTTATATAAAGCACACAGAAATAGTATTTTAAAATGTCTTTAGCTATGATCACATCCTGGAGTGGATACCAACCCCAGGTACTGGAAAAGAAAAGAGGCGGAGGAATCGGAGTAGGAGGAAAGGAAGCAGGGTGGCAGGAGTACACAGAGGACAAGGACCCCAGTGCCATATGATGGGTGTTGTGAGGATCAATGTTTTTCAAATTTCTCTCAACTGCTCATTTAGAAAAAGTGTGGCTGTGTCATTGCGTCACACATGTTTGTGGGAAGACTGTCATCACACAACATCTAGATCACAGAATAAGCCCAACAGCCTTTGTTGTAATGTCCTGAGCTCATAGTTTTGTCCTTTTGAAGGGAATCTGCATTTGCACAAAAGACAGCAAAGCTGCACCCTTCTAACAGATGTTTAAAGAGGTGCTTCTGTTCCTCACCTTGCTAACTTTGAGGCTTACAGTTCTTCCTAAAACAGACCTTGCCAAGTGTCTTCTGAGTTTATGGCTTGATCCAAATGGATATTAAAATATGTAGCACTGGACACATGAACCTGTGTTACCATACAGTTTATCCTGTGGGCAGATGATTGATACACTTTTATAGCAGTAGGGCCCAGAGCTAGAGTTCGGTTCAATTTCTTCATTTCGTTTTGAAGACTGGATATACTTCTGAACATATATCTGTTTCACTAAACCAATTTCCTGAGTCATTTAACAATGTATAACAAATGCCTTCTGAATGCAGATCACTGCAGTAGGCACAGAGACATTAAAGGCAGACACAGAACATATAAAGCATTTACAGTGAAGCAGAACAGAAAAACTTCACAATGCAAAAAGAAAGCTAACAACACATAAAAAAGACTAACTATAAACGCTTTCAATAAATAGTCATTGACTATCATGGTCCAGATACTATTGACAACTGTGGATATTGATGTAGCTAGAACAGTCTGATTGCAGCCTATGTATGCAGACCTGATTATGTCAGTAAATGTAGTAATCATGAGTTTTTAGAATTCTCAACGAAGATATATCCAGGTCAAGATTCATTAGAAGTGGTAACTATTAGATACACAAATAATTTCTGTCCAAAACATTGATCTTAAGGTAAAATATTATGAATGTCAAAAGATAGAACCTGATTTCTGAGCATGAACATTTACCAGCAAATACATGTTATACCGCTCATGAAGCTACTGACCACACTTCTGGAACATGTACATCCCAATAATTTTGGGAATTACAAGACTATTTTTCCTACAAAAAATTTTAATGCAAGTGATCAGGGAGATGGCTCAGTGGAATAAGTGCTTCCCTGGCAAGCGCAAGGGCCTGAGTTCAATCCCTGGTTCTGAAAAAACAAACTAACAAAAAAACCCCACAAAACTACATGTAGAAACAAAATCTTTGCTAATGATTCATCGCTGTATTTTATTATGACAGGATTTTGCATTATAGAAATTAAACATGGTTTAATTTCCTGGTATTTTATTCACTCATAGTGGTTTAAAAATTGATTTTTGAAATTATTCTTCCTAGTGATCTCCATGGTAAAGTGAACAGGTCTACTTATGACATCTAACTTTGTATAGCTATTTAATTTTTTACTTGGTAATACAGTCTTAGTGAACTAGGGCCTCAGAAATGCAACCGTGTTCTAAGATGGGATGAATACTTTTATCACTAGAGTGGAAAAGAGCAATGCCCCTGCTCTTTCATAGATAAGGGTCATAAGATTCTCACTTTTCTATAATATTTTCACATTCCTTTTGCAACCTTTAAATGCTACTCTAAACTAATCTAGTAAATTGTGTTCCTATACAGATTACGTTCAGCTCTTAACAACTAGGATGTTACTTAGGCTTTAAATGTATCATATATATATTATATATATATATATATATATATATATATATATATATATATATATACACACACACATATGGTTACCTTCATAATAAGTAACATATATTTTTATCAAAGTTTAGACTAAAATACATTGTGATAAGGTAATAGGAAGAAATGGATTTAGATTGCTTCTACTTTTCCTAGTATTATATCCTGAAAACAGTCATACTATAGCATGGAACTACTATATTAATATATAAAAACAACTATTTTTATCATAAATATTTCTTGAATTTATATGATTAAAATGAGTATGTCAATCAAACATTCTCTAGGTAGAAATTAGTTGCCTGCTTCATAGTTAAAATACTTTAAATTCTTAAACTTTGTGTATAACGAATCATTTTGTTTTATGCTTTTTGTATCTATATGGAATTGGGAATATACTTATAATTAACTTCTTTTTTAAAAAAGTTATGTGGTCTTTGTCAGTCTTCCATGCAATGACTGTCTTTTAAATGGACATTGGCTCTTTATATTTTGGGATAATTTCACCAACATCTCAAATGATGTCATTTATTTGCCTAAAGTCTCTAATGGACATGCAGAACAAAATGCTACATAGTTAAGGTCATAAAAACATATTGCTTTGACCAAATCATACACATGTTGCAGCAGAGCTTGCTTTTCCAAAAATTGCAAGTTGCTTATTACCATTACCAACTTGTTTTGAGAAATATATGGAAATTTTCAATATTGTCTATCTAATTCTACAAATTAGAATATTTCTTATGCTATATTTCTTATTCAGAAATTAGCATATCATCTACAGTGTACCAATTTAATTGTATGTGAATGTTACTCATGAGATTAAAATTCTATTGCCACAGTTTTTTTTCCTGCATTTAGGACAGGGTCTATCGAGTCTACAGGGTCTCAAGTTGTAGACTAGACTCATAGTGATTCTCTTGTTTGCATCCTTCCAAGTGCTGGGATTACAGATGCGCTCCACCATGTCCAGTCTCAATCAACATCTTAGTGTGCCCTGTGGATGGGGCTGGCATGCTGGGGATAGAACCCCAGCGGCTACATTTGCCTGAGTAGGCACTTTAGTCTGCAGAGCTATCAGGCCTGTCAAATGCCCATATTTTAAGCATGAACTTCCTATTCTTGTTTTGAAATTCTGTACCATTTTTATTGTTTTATGTTGCTTTAAAAAAAATCTTTGTTGTGTTCTTTTTCTTTTCTGCTTTAAAATAAAAATATACCTTGACCATGGCTAATATTCTCAGTTTCCTAGGCCCAAAAACAAAGCCTACATGTGGAGTACCAAATGACTTTATTTTATTTATTTATTTTTAAAAATGTATTTAGTACTGGGTTTACAGGGTCTCACAATATAGATCAGACCTGTAGTGATCCTGTTTTCAGCCTCCCAAGCACTGGGATTGCAGGTTCGTGCCACCACGCCCAGTCTCAGTTGCCATCTCAGCGTACCATTGAACCCTGGTTTCTGTGTCTGTGTAAGCAGGCCCTTTAATCCCCTGAGCTATCTGGCCAGCCCCCCTCAACTTAAAAAAACTGTCCTTTATTCTGTAAAAATTCCAACACGTAATATTTACTGATTTAAAATTGTCCTTTTTTTTTTTTGTTTTTTTTTGCAGAACCAGGGATTAAGCTTAAGACCTTGCGCTCGCCAGGGAAGCCACTTATTCCACTGAGCTATCTCCCTGACCCCTAAAATTGTCTTTTATTTATTAGCAAACATCTTTTCACATTTACTACATGCAAAGCTAAGTACTATTGAACCCAAAAGGGTTCTTAAAAAAAAAAGAAAACTAATCTGGAGTTTTTGTAACTAATTATGGAAAAGCATGATTTGCAAGCTGGAAGTTGCAGGGAAGTTGTTATAAAGTTGAAATTTTATTATAGAGATTTTCATACATGCTGTGAAATAGTAAGTATGGGCTGTTGATACAAAAAATTGTTAATATTCTAGTTGTTTTGCTTTCTTTGTAAAATCTTGAACTTGTCTCAGACCCAATGTTTCAATCTGCAATATATGTTTTGTAGATAGTAAGTTTAAATAAAATAAAATAATGCTTATAAATGCTTTTTAAACCATCAGAGAGCCACAAATGTCCACTGTTATTATACAACATGGTACCCTCTGTGAAGGGGTGGATAAAGGGTAAAATGAAACCCTTCACACTACACCAAAAGAGCTTTCTCTTTAAACTATGCAATTATATCCATTTGTGATACTGTGCATAATGAAACATTAATCTGTATGTCCACTGTTATGAAAAAGAGAGACCTAGATCCAGATGTCCCTTTGAAGGTAAGCTCAAAATCTTGATCCTGGGATGTATTTGTGGTATAAATAGGAAAGAGTAAAAAGAACTGGCCATAGCCACCTTTCAGAAGGACACAAAGAAAAAGAAGCATTATAAAAGGAGACTCACACCGCCAACATTCAGAACTATCTTAATTAGGTTCCTATTCAACAAAATATTTTTGTTACATGAACTTAAAATAGGAATCAAAATCCCAGCACTATAAGAACAAGGGAATCTTAAGAGCTCTAATCTTATTAGAGAATAGAATGACAGTGGCTGGTTTCTCAGGCTACATGTTCATAGGTGGATATGAAAGTGCTGTGCTTTTATTTCATTCCTTTTATTCATTATCTGCTATGTTTCATAATGCAGAACATTGGTTATTCTTTCCAGGAAATTTTTATAATTGGATTTTAAAGCATCAGATGTGGAAAAGGAAAAAGGAAAATGCTTAGACAAATTTTAATATAGTTCTCACTTTTACAGGAATATCTACAGTTTAGTGACGTAATTATGCCATTAATAGTGTCCATATTTTATTTCATGTCATTGCTTGGGTACTAAGCAGTGCGACTTTGAAATTTTATTCAACACCCCATCATAAATGGGGGCATTTCCTTTGGGGTGCTTATGCAGCCTACTCAGAAGTCCAATTAAAGTTAGTGAGAGCTGGACATCTAAAGGGGAAGAGCGGCAGGAACTTAGGGAAATTTTCCATTACCATTGTGATTTACACAAGGTCATAGACTCTTTTGGGCTCTCACAGCAAGCCCACGGGATTGGAAGGCTTAGCTGGAAATTTTGCTTCTCTGTCTCCGGGAATGCTTGAGGGCAAAAGGCCATTTGGAATAGCTGTGCTAAAAAGGTCATCTTGTTCAATTTCTCCCATATGTTCTCATTGGGTTCAACATTACAGGATTAGCTGAGTGCTGCCAAAATGACAGCCCCCAGATGAGATGCCAGATCTACAGAATCTAGGTAATTGGATCTGCTGGGTTAACTAAGCAACTGGTATCAATGAGGCCCTGAGGACTTCAGTCAGAGCCTGTGTTAATTCTCCAGATCATTAGATGGTCATAGTTGGATATAAAAATAGCATTCCCCAGTTAGCTCTCTTTCTGCATCTCCATTCTATAATCTTTCTATGTAAAGTATATCCCACATAGAAAAAACTTCAGCTTGGATCACTGTCATGGTCCAGCAGCTTGATGGTGAACAGCATCTTTTAGACTGAGAAATCAAATGAAGGAGTTTTGTCATGACATATCAGTAGTAGCTAAATTCACAAAACATGTAACACCATATCAGACATTTTGAAGAATTTCTATTAGAGCTTTAGTCTGTTCTCTATGGAAACACGCATTTATGAAAACATAAATCACTTAAATATATGGAACTCTAAAATGTTGATAAAAGATCTACAATGCTTTTTATGTTTATGATGCATTTTCGTGCCACACAACTATTTAGTGAAAGGGTTCAAGAAGCCTATTGACATTTACTTTTCATTGTACCATATATTTATTAAGCTCGAATATAACATTCACATTAATATCAAATACACGTAAAATATGAAATTGCTAGAGAGGAATGATGACATATTTTAGTACTTTGGTGGTGGTGCCAACATTTCAGTTAGGATATTTATATGTGTCATCTAAAAAGGACAATAAATTTTGGTGAAGGCTCAATATATTACAAGACTTTTCATCAATGTACTCCATAGGGTAGGCTAAAACCACAGAGGGAAGGAAGAAATACTGCTGAATAATCAATCTTTGAAAGCAGTCTGTGTTATTAAAAAAGCTACATTTAAAATATCCATAAGTCTAAAAAATGAGTGTGTCAGGAGTGGTGCGATGCCCATGTGCAGGTGTGAGACTTCCATGGAACATTACTATCCTAATTTTTTTCAGCATTGAGTTTATTAGGTTTAAAACCATATAAAAAGACAATAAAATATTCATGATGGTAAAATTTCGGCACAAGCTCCATGCCAAAAGGTAGAAAATCCCCCTTATGTAAAGCTTTTGCCAATTCCCAGTCCCTGCACTTGTGGGAGGGCACAGCAGGTCTCCCCACAGGGCGAGCGAGCTCACAGCTACCGAGGCAGAGGAGCTTTTCCATTTTCAGGAAAGCTGAGTTGGATTAACCAAATTCATTCTTCTCATATTCTTCTGAAGATAGGAAGGTTTGCTTTCCAATATTCTAAATTTGAGCTGAGTACATGTGTCCAGTATTTCATCATTATAAATAAATATCACTATGAATTAAAATAAACAAACAAATACCATGATGCACCAGCTAAGTGAACAATAGCAATGAGAAGAAGCTGGGTCTGGAAACCTCTTTCTTCCAGAGATGGAATTACATGTTCTCTGCTAGAACTGCTCTTTCTGTATTTTAAATTGAAAGGCTAGATTTCATGGTGCAAAACTACAGATCTGTTGGAGGAAGTCATTCTACTCCCTATAAAAAAGACCACCATTGTTCTTCCTTAAGCTTTGAAACTTAAATTGTGTCATATTGAAAAGACACATTTTTATAAGATTCTATAGTAAAAGAAGACCTAATTTTTTGCTCTTCCAGAGTTAGGTTTTTACTTTCATTTGCTCAATGAATAAAGTTTGAGAAATTGGTTTTCTCTCTCCTACATTCCCAAATCAATGCCACCAAAGGCACTGCAGATCCTCTCCACCTTTTATTCAGTAAAGGCAAGGTATATATACATATATTTGAAGTTTTTCCAGCATGCATGAGGTAGAGGAAAACAATTTATAGTATTAATTTGGGCTTTAAAATATTGTAGTAAAATGTCATGAAAGAGGAGTTTGGCAAAGTGACAATCAACCCATCTTTTTTTTCTTTTACTTTTACAAGTCTGTGTCTCACATACATATAGATACACAAATACATATAACATGTAAATCCTTTCTCCCAAAGACAGTAAGCATTTGAGTAATCCATATATTTTAATATTTTTAATGGTATTTTATTTCCATTCAATCCCAAAGCAGTTATGTAGCACCTACTGAGTAAAAATTCTCTTTTCATTTACAGAGTGAAACTTTCATCTTAGAATAACTGGGTGTGAGTAAGCCTGCTCAGTATGTAATACTATACAAATAAACTCCATTATTCTTCAAATCTTAGGGATAAATTATCATCAAATGGAGACACAGGGGACTGAGGCATATAGACTCTCCATTGCTCTCCTGAGGAGTACTGTCATCATCTTTTAAAGACATTCTGTTAGATTCCATATAAAATTTAACCCTTAAGAGAAAAACATTAAAAACAGAAAAAAAAATCTACTTATTAGGTGGACAGAATGTCCAAATTTTATCAGCCAATGCAATGAAAAGCCTGCTTGTTTTCTGCCACATCTGCAACAGAGCTGGCAACAACCTTGTAGGTATGAGGTGCACCTGTAGATTCTCTCACTTGATTAGTGCTTCAGTGTGTCATAGAGATACCAAAGCCTACTGGAATCATTTTGCAACTCTCTGTTACTTTACCTTGGGCTTGATAGGGGCAGGAAAACAGGAAAGATTAACATTTCTCAGGAGCAGGTCATGAAGAGCCTTGTTACCGGAACACATTTCAGAAATGCTTCAGTGGGATGGTGAGATAGCTCAATGGACTAAGTGCCTGCTTAGGCAAGCACAGAGACTGGAGTTCAATCCCCAGCACCACATGTTGTGGATATTTATATGTGTCAGTTAGGATATTTATATGTGTCACTCCTAGGCACGCCGAGCTGGCCACCAAGTCCAAGCATGGTGGTGCATGCCTGTAATCCCAGTGCTGCGAAGGCTGAGAAGAGGAGGACTGCTATGAGTGTACGCATCTGAGCTGTGTATGGAGACCCTGTACCATGTACATTAAAAAAATTCTGAAGAAATATTTAACTCCTAAATTCACCTGTCAAATATTTTGCCCTTACTCTGACTTTACTGTAACCCTTTGATTTCCCCTCTATTGTTTAAGCCAATCTAAGTGAAGATTTTAATTGTAATGCACTCTTTTTTTCCTGGTTTGTCTTTATTCTTTCCTTCTTGGTTGTGTGGGTATTTTTGCATAATGTTACATTCTAGTACTGACCTTTAGTACTGTACTTCAACTGGAAAGTATTTGTTACTCTTGGTCTTCATTTAAAGCTCTTAGCAACAGCCACAGGGGTTAATCTCACAACCTGGGTCCTAGATGGTTATCATACTAGGCAGACAATTGATAGGGATAAAGACGCTCCAAGCGCTTAAATCATCTTAAGAATTTTGAAGAGTATATTTCCTAAATCTGACTTAGTAAATATTTACCATAGATTGATTTCTTTTCCAGTTAAGCATGACGCAATCAAGTTAATCTACTTATCCATATCCCAAAAAGGCACCAAAATGGGTAGGGAAAGAGTGACCTTAGCTGAATACTTATATAAAAAATAGACAGAAATGAAGACTTTCCTGCGCTTGAGGACTATTGTTAGTGTCAAAGAAAGATTTCAAGAATTTTGTTTTTTTTTTTTTTTTACTCTGTAAGTGGATGACTGCTTTTCAGTAACTGAAAAACAAAATATTTTTATAGAAAAACATGAGTAAGAATAACATTTTAAAAAACCCATTATCTATTTTAAGTTTGGTTATAGCCTCATGATGTGGCAGGGCCCGCATGATTATGATCTCTACTTTCTGGACTCAGAGAAGCAGAGGAGGAACTCTATATGTAGTGCCTGTATTCTTGCAATTGTCCTCACCAATGTACTTCTACTCCTGAAAATATATGAAAACAACAAAAAAGAGGTTTTCAATATTACAGAGATTGTACTAGAGAATGTTTGATGTTCAACTAGGTTTGGCAAACATTTTTGGCAATATTTCCTGTTTTGAAATATAATTCAGCTATGAATAAAATCTAAGCATTGGTCTGGACTGTATGTTCCTCAAGGATAGATGACACTTCTTACTCATCTTTACCTCAGAGCGTATAGCAAAGTGCTGTCACAGAGCAGGTGCAAAATGCATGCTGCTTGAATTAAATTATAAATGACCTTTGAGTCTAGATGAAGTATTTTCTGACTCTAGTTTGTCTACATAAAAAAGCCACATAGTTGGAATTTATAAGGGATGGTTTTCCTAGTCATAGTTCCACAAGTCACTAACTAAAACATTTTTGGTTGTTGATTATCCAGAAAACGTATAAGCACACTGTGAAACAGCTGAAGAGCTATGATACTTTCCTGCAGATTACAGATGGGTAAACTGCTACTTTGGGTTTCCTGAAAAATGCTTATTCCTCGATTATTTTTGTTTGTTTAACCTAAATGACTTTCTTAAAAGTTTCCTTCACAGAGAACTCTGCACCGCATATTTTCCTGTTGTCAAGACATTTTAAGATTCAAGCCATATCATTACACAAGCAAAGCTTCACTTATATGGGAATTTAATCCCTTTGTAGTGAAAACAGCACAGCTTCATTTGGTAATAAGGAGAATACTGGCAAACACAGCAAAAAATTCCAGTTAATCACAAATTTTAACCACTATCTAGTTGACATGTGCCTGCTGTGCTAATTGCTTCATTACTTAATTATGCAAAAATAATAGCATCCACAGCAAACAGAGCCCACAAAGCATTATTAAAATACAAAGAAACATGGTCTACACTCTTTAGTACAAACATAAATATTTCATAATGAGGAAGGACACTTTTTATATAACAGTAATGAGAATTGTGCAGCTTGCCTGAGTTCTTTTTCAAGTAAGCCTTTTTAACACTTTTACAAACCAGCCCTTCTGCTGTGTGTAGCAATAACCATACATCTTACCCTGACATCTACTCTGAGAAGTATGGTTTAGAAAAAATTAAATTTTGTATTAGAGATATATGTCCTTTCTCTAATATATAACTGCTGATCACCATACATTTGTTAAATAAAAAATAAATGATATCATAAACAGATAAATAAGAAAAACCCATCTATCTATAGGGAAACCAGTGATACATCTGCTGCGGCTGGCTGTTGTCACTGAAGGTTCTCAGAGGTTTTGCCCTTACCGATTCAAGGTACAGATGCAGAATCAGAGGGCACAGACAGCAGCCTCTTACTCAGAACAAGGAAATTCACCTTGCAACAGGACCGTAGAGCAGCAGTTAAGTTTTACATACATATCCTGGAGGGTACAATGGGTAGTGTCATTTGAGGTCTTCCTATGCAATTGTTTTAAGTGATCTTAGATTAAGAACTAGTTCACGACAATTTAGACTCTTTCATAAACTTCAACTTTATTATTTTTTTCTACTTTTTAGAAAAACAACAATAGTATTTTGTTCCTGCAACTGTTGTCATCATATGCAGTTCTTACATTTATTTATTTAATTTTTTATAAATAATTTCATTGAGAAACAAATAGCAATGAGACAGTTTCAAAACCAATTAGTTGGACAGTTTCAATAATTAATACATTGCATATTGTTGTCTTCATATTGCTTATTCATTGTACAAGATGCAGATGTGATGTTGTGTCCACAAACACTATTAGAACAAATCTTTCTATTCACTGAATTAAGAGAATGTAGCTGTGTACCTGTCCTAACTATTCTGAATATATAAAATGGTCATTCATTTGTATCCCCCTTTTTTGTTTAGCTTTGTCAGAGAAGGCATTTAGATGGTTTAAAAATTCAGGAATATACTTGGAGGTCAAATATTAACAATTATTGAAGATATTCCAAGAAAGATTCCTTGACCCTGAATACAATTTCAAATGAAACATTCTCTAATACCCTACTTCTATGGCAGCACTCTGGGAATAAATCTGTGTGTTTCAGGGTAGACATTCTGAGTGAGGTCTCACTTATAGATCTTATATAGATCTTATAGAATCTCTGTACACTTTTAGTTTCTCCCATTTTAACAATCTTATTACCAATATTTGTGCAATTCGGCAGTGTTTGGCAGCTAAATGCTCCTTATTGCTTTGTTAATTCATGCCTGTGCATCAGTTGGTTTTGAATGTTAATGTTTCAAGTTCTACACTGAGCACTAAAGCTACAACTATGCAAAGGCAGATAAAGTAAGATGTTATAAGTTTCTCTGCTATTTTCTGAAGAAGAATAAAAGGAAAGGAGAACCTAATCTGGTTGAAGGCATTGAGAGACGGCTTGCTAAGGATATGATGCCTACAAGTAGATTCTGAAGATCAGCAGGACTCACCCATATGTATAAGAGGTAAGGATGTTCCAGGAAAAAGGAGGAATAGAACAGGGCTGAGATGTGAGAAGAGAGGATACAGGAGGAAACTACAGCTACTCAAGTGTAGGGACATCTACACTGCAATGTGGGAGAGCAGCCTGAAGGTGTGGGTTGGGGACAGGTTCAGCATCTCATCATGTTTTTAGATATTAAAGCCACTGGGAAGCAATACAGGGTTTTAAATAGAGGTAGCAGTCACTTTTCTAATTTTAAAATTTCACTTTGCATGAACAACAGAAAAGAGGTGGAAAAGGGAAAAGAAAAAATGTGAGTAGTGTCTTTAGACCTACTGAAAGTATCAGGTCAGAAACAATGATGGCACTCGCTACGCCAGGAGATGGATGGCTTTAACTTCTAGCAAGTATCAGGTGAGAAACAATGATGGCAGTAGGTAGGCCAGGAGAAGGATGGCTTTAACTTCTAACTAGGATGCCTTCAGCAGAACTTGAGGTGGACAAGATCTGGAAAGCTAGCTGAAAAAACTCCCAGTACAGCACCTTGGGTTCTGAAGTGAGTTTACAGGCAATGGTGGTACCAAGTTGTATGCTGGGGAGTAGTTCAGTGTCGGTCTTACTTAGTTTGAACTGTGAGAATTCAGAGATGATATGGGGTTGGCAGTTGGCTCAGTTTTCTAAAGCTTGGGCAAAATCAGTCAGGGTCAAGAGATTGAGGTTTGATCCCCAGCACCACATGCCACATCAGCCCCACCTTTAAGGTAGTATGAGACGGCCCCCTGGAGCCCCCCAAAAAAGAATTCTTCCCAAATAGAGATGATAGGCTGTTGGTAAGAGACTCTGTAGTTGGCAAATTATATCTAACCTTAGAGTCTTTTGGTGTTTACAGTGTGTTCTCTTATTAAACATATAAACAAAATTTTTTTTTTTGTCTTTTTGAGACAGGGTCTCACTATGCAGTTCAGGCTGGCCTTAAGCTCACTTTGTAGCTCAGGCTGGTCTCAAACTCACAACAATTCTCCTGCCTCAGCCTCCCGAGTGCTGGGATTACAGGCATGCGCCACCATGCCCGGCTTATGTAGAAAGACATCATAGTAAGTGTTTTTATTCAAAGTATATCCATTGTTGAGTATTCTCAAGTTAGGAAAGCTCATTTTTCTAACTAATTGAATTAACATTTTCAATTAGACTATGATCTTAAAATGTATAGTTCCAAATTTTTTACTTTACTGATGAAATCAATAGCACACTGTCTGAAAAGATTCTGCAAGCAAATGTGTACAAAGAGCACAGTAATATTAGGTGGTCTTTAGGGTTCTGATATTATTTTCAAAAGCACTGTTTTCATGTACTGAATAAAACGCTTCCTACTATTAAAATAACTTCAAACTACTTGCATAATGCTCAGATCTGAAATTCTTGCCCTTTCACCAAACTTCAGGCTTACTAGTTCACTTAAGCATCATGCAAAAGGTGGTTCTGTAGTAAGAGGTTAGGGGTTACTAAGCATTCTCACTTACACCCACATGATGGATTCAATGTATAAAAATGGATAGACAATGTGCTAAGAATTGCTGTGTTTGAATTTTGTGTCTGCACTTAAAAATAATTTTGATAAGTTAACCAAACTTTAACTTCTGTTTCCCAATTTGTAGAGAATAATGGTTAGCTCATGGTCTTTGGAATACTAAATGTGATGCTGCAATCCCAAAAGATAATACTCTGGTTTCTCTTCAGATCCTATAAGTCTTTCACCTTTTACCAATGGATACACCCATAAATATGGCTCTTCTCAGCATAAGGATGACCCAGCATTACTTGTATCTTATTGTCAAAACAGCATGGCATTCTCTTCTATATATTTATTGATCCTTCTTTTTTCATATACTTGTTTTTCTTTTCTTTCTTTTTTTTTTTGTCTTTTTGAGACAGGGTCTCACTATGCAGTTCAGGCTGGCCTTAAGCTCACTTTGTAGCTCAGGCTGGTCTCGAACTCACAACAATCCTCCTGCCTCAGCCTCCCGAGTGCTGGGATTACAGGCATGCGCCACCACGCCCTGGCGGCTTGTTTTTCTTTTAAAGAGAAAAAAACACAACAAAATTTCAACACAATATAATAGGAAGGTCAATGCAGTATTTTTTTTTTTTTT